>JAQZBX010006536.1:13811-52990 GCA_029593785.1 Cabassous unicinctus | reverse complement strand
AAAAAAAAAAAAAAAAAGACACTATGCATAACCTGCCAGTAATTAACCTTGTCTGGGTGGCCTGCTCTTGCTTCTTCCTACTTTTGAGATTTTTTTACAATGAGCATGTATTTATTCCTCCAATCAGGAAAAGAAAAAAAGCATAAATCAGTAAAATAATCAACTTGCAATCTTGGTTTCTGAATAGCTCTTATTAATGTATTACAGATAAGAACTTAAGCAGGAGTCAGTTTAGTATTTCTGGAATACTTACACATTTGTATGAAACACAACCATGACTTTTCTGCCCCAGAAACATCTTAGAAATGGTATTTTTTTTAAAAAAAAGCTATTAGAAAGGAGAACAAAAGACAGCTGGAGGTGCCATGTGTGAGCATCTTTGAACGTCAGTACTGCGGAACTTCTCTGCTGACACCTTGCTTCAGTTGCGAGTTCGAGAGAGCCTCCTTGCCTCTGCGGCTCCTTTGTAAGACTCGCCTTCACTCCTTGCTACGATGTGGTTTAGGTCCTATGGACACGAGTCCTTCGAACCCTGGAAGGGTTGTCTTGAGGGTTTAAATCCTAGGAAGCCCATTACCCGTGATGTAAACCACATCAACCGAGGGGACGCGGCTAGGACTGTGTTTCAGGAATGGTCCCTTGCACCTTATCGCCGTAGGATAACTGGCCTGTGATTGTCGTAAGTAGAAGTCCGTTTTGGGAGATCCTGAAAGAGATCTGGCTGGAGAGAGTCCATTTTGTAGGCTGTGGCATTTTCAGGACCTCTCCAAAAGCCTGGGCTCCGACGTGCTCCCGGGGGGAGCTCTCCATTTGGATTTAGGAAAACCCCCTCTCCTGGGGAGCTCCCCATGAGCCTAGCACCTGAGGACCCTGAAATAAAGTGGAACACCATCGTTTCTGAGAATAGCATAGCATCTGATCCTCCACGCCCGTTTCCCTGGTTTCAAGTGAGGACATGTTACAGTTAAAATTAGAAAACCGTTGCTTCCATTCTTCTTTTCTTCTTTTCCTATCCCTTATTCACGGATCCCTTAGGAAGAATCCTGAGAGGTGATGAAACCATATGGCTTATTTTGAAATACACCGTGTTTCTCGTAGCCAGGACTCTCATCAGTGTGCTATTTGGCGGCGTTTTGAAGGCTAGTGAAATGTGGCCCTGCCAGCCAGTCCTGATGGGATACTCCAGGCCATGTATTCTGTACCTCCCCGGGTGCCCCGGCCCCTCCAGAGAGCCTGGAACTTCACTAGCCTGACACTTGCCATCCCCTTCTCAGATTTTCAGTTTGCCTGCACGAGACATTTTCATTCAATTTTAAGAAGCACCCGCAGGGACTGAAATGGGACAGAAGGTGGAGGTGGGGCCCTGGCCGTGGAGTGAAGCCCTGTGAGCTGCACATAAGGTCCTGGCTCTGCTGCGCCCCCTCCCTGGGCAAAGCAGGTCCTGGTCCCAGAGGGCAGAAGGAAATGTAGGCCCTGCCCAGCACCAGGGGAGCCGGAAATCAAACAAGGGGCCGTTCTCCTACCTTCCATGACAAGATTAATGGACAGGTTCGGCGCTTCGTCAGCCCCTCTGTTTTGTGTGCAGTATGCATGCAGGCTGAGAAATTAGCTTTAGACATTTTAAAGAAAGGCACATGTGACGAGAGGGTGCCTGAGTCCATTGCCTCCTGCTTTTGAATTCTCCCGCCCATTTTCCGGGCTCCCATTCTCGATCGTTCTCCCCATCCCTCGACAGAGCGCCGCAGCGAGAGAACTTGCGAAGCGGGGCTCGGGGAGTCCTTGGCTTGCTCGTGTGGGGAGGTGTGGCACCTTCTTTGCCCCTTTGCCGTAACTGGGGTGGTCCTGGCACACTCCCCATCTAGACAGCTTCCCATCGGCTGCTCATCAGCATGCTAATTGCTGTATGACTAATTATGCCCTGAATTCCAGTTGATTTTCTTAATGAGACAGCTGGGTTAATTATGTAGTCGTATGATTACATTAGCCTAGAGTGCCCTGGCAAAAAGTAGCGTCTGCCACGCTGTGATGTCATTGCAGGAATGTGCTCACAGGGGCGCAGTCCTCTGGCTGGTGGCAGGAGACAGCACCTGGCGCAGAGCTCTCCGCAGACATGGGCCTCGGATCTGTTAAGGTCCATCTTTTCAGCCCTCACAATATGCTCACACAACCAGTTCACAAAAACCCTCCTTGCCCCACTGCCCGCCTTCTCCCCAACCACCCCCAGCATGCATGGCCCCCAACCAAATCTGAACCCTGCTTCCCAGCCTCTGCAGCTTTCCTCGAAGCCAGCCTTCTTCCAAGGCTTCCGTGTGCCACGACTGTCGGGTTACAGCCGGACACGCCACCGCTACCTTTATAATGACCCACGGAGTCCAAACCAAAATATTTGAATGCAGCTCCCTGAAGGACCAGAGGAAGTTACTTTACATAGTGTGTCCGCAGCTATAGACGGGCCCCAGTCTCACTCCCCGCCATCCTCCGTGCATGTGCTGTCGCGTGTGCCTTGCCGTTCCTTCTTTCTTCTGCCCCACTCTCTGACACACTCATCCCTCATTGAGGGATTACACATGGTCAGAGGAGAATCAGTTTCCCAGCAGCTGGCCCTGTCCTCTCCCCATCGCAGCAAAACTCCTTGGAGTGTTGTCTGTACCTGCTCCACCTGTTGATGCTGCTTCTCAGACAGGCAGCTTCCTCTTCTGCCAGCACTCTAAAGGTTGGAGTGCCCCAGGACCCTAGTCTTACTTAGCCTTGCTTTTCTCCATCTACATGGTATCTGTCAGGCTCTAAAATGCCCCATGACCTAAAAGGAACGGTGGCTTTGCCATCCATCCTGGGGCTTGAGCCCCAGATGCAGGAGTCACCCCTGCCCCTTTTCTTGCCCTCCTGCCTCCTAGCCAGTCTGTTAGTAAGCCCGTTGGACTCTGCCTCCCAAATGGATCTCAGATCCAAGCACTTCTACCCACTTCAGCCACCACCACCCTTATCCAAGCCACCACCATCTCTTGCCACCTTCCCTCAGCCTCCTGGAGTCCACCCTGGGCACAGCAGCCAGGTGGATCTCTCTCAACCAGTGGTCTCCAAACTACTTTTGCTCTTGTGCCCCAACAGTTTAAAAAAAAAAAAAAAAATTCAGGCTTTGTAACCCCAATATATTCTTATTTATTGATTTACAGATGATATGCATGTGTAATTACAGCAGTGTGTAAAATACACTGTAAATCATATACTTAGAATAGTATTCTAAGGATGAGATGAAGAATAAATAAGGACTTGAAATTTTCAACTTGCTGTACAAAAAACCTTTTGCTCACTAAAATATATTTTAAAATCAATTTTATTGAGGTGTAATTTATAAACAATAAAATGTACCCATTTCCCCCTTTTAAGTGTACAGTTTGGTAGTGTCTGCCTTTACACTCAAAATACAGAACATCAGAAAATCTATAGAAATATGAAAAAAGTTTTCTTTTGATCCTTTCTGTACGATGCTTTCTGGTCCTGTGGATTAGAGTGATTGTTTCTAGAGTTCTGTGTAAATGGACTTACTCAGTCAGGACAGGCTTTGGGGATTCACCCGTGCCGTTGCTGGTTTCAGTAGGCTTTCCTTTTTAACTGCTGAGTGGAATTCCGTTGTACAGATAGATAACAGTTTGCTTATCCCGTCACCTGTTGATGGACATTTGAATCGTATCCAGTTTGGGACTATTAGGAATGAACCTGCTATAAACTTCTGTGTACAGTTTGTTGCATGGACATATGTTTTCATTTCTCTGCGGTAAATATCTAGGACTGGAATTGTTGGGTCATGTGTTCGGTATCCATTTAAGAAACTGCCAGACCGGCTTGCAAAATAGGTGTGCCATTTCACACCCCTTCAACAGACAGCCACGTCCGCGCCGTCATTTGGTATTGTTAGTCTTTTTAACATTTGATCTTCAAGTGAATTGTAATATATGTATGTCATCGTGATTTTAATTTGCGTTTTCCGGATGAGTAATGATGGTGAACACTTTGCACTTTCATGTGCAAAGTCCTTCCTCCATCTTTATTTGTAAAGTGCATCTTAAAGTCTTTGACCCATTTTCAATGGGTTTGTCTTGTTGAGTTATAAATTCTTTATATATTCTAGATACAAGTCCCTTGTCAGATATTTGCACTGTGAATATTTTTTCCCATTTGTTGTCTTTCGAAGAGCAGAAGATTTTTATTTTAATTGAGTCTATTTTTTCTTTATTTTTCTTTTTTTTTCCTGGTTCTTTTTATATTCTAAGAAATCATTGCATACCCCAAGGTCATAAATATTTTCTCCATTTTTTTTCTAAGGGAAATTGTATAGTTCTTTTTTCTTTTAGGCCTGTGGTGCATTTTTAATTAATTAATGTAATTTAATTAATTAATATAATATTAATTAATTTATATAAATGAGGTTCTTTCTTTTTCCCATATGGATATCCAAGTGTTATGGTGCCATTTGTTGAAAGACCGTGCTTTCTGCTTCTTTGTCAAAAATTAATTAGCAGCATATGTGTGGGTCTTTTCCTGGACCTTTTATTTATTCCATTGATCTGTGTGTCTACCCTTGAGCCAATACCGTACTGTCTTCATTATTGTAGCTTTATGGTCAGTCTTGAAATCAGGTAGTGTAAGTCCTTTACCTTTGGTCTTTTCCAGAATTGTTTTGGCTAGTTGAGTTTCTGTGTAAATTTTAGATTCAACTTGTCAATTTTTATAAACAGTCATGCCAGGATTTTTATTAGAATTCCATTGAATCTGCAGATCAATCTGAGGAGAACTGATAATTTAACACTGTTGAGTCTTCCAATCCAAACATGTTATATTTAATTAGGTCTTCTTTACTGTCTCTCAGCTAGATTTTGTTTATCCCTAAGTAGGTCATGTTTTGGATGCTACAGTAAATAGTATTCTCTTTTTAATTTCATTTCCCAATTGTTTGTTGCTTTCATATAGAAATGCAGTTGATTTTTATATAATAATGTTATATCCTGTGACCTTGTGAAACTCACTTATTCTAAAATATGTTTGTAGATTCCCTTATATGTTCTTTCTTGAATGTTCCATGTGTCCTTGAAGGGAATGTGTAATTCTGTGGTTGTTGGGTAAAGTGTCAATCAGGACAAGTTGGTTGATACTGTTACTCAAGTTTTCTGTATCCATACTGCTTACCAGTCTATATGTCTTAGTTCTCTTTTCTTGCTTTTGTTTTTTTTAACACTGGCTAAGAAGGACCTCTAGTACAATTTTGAAAAGAAGTGGAAAGAGCAGACATCCCTCCTTTGTTTCCTTCCCATCTTAGGGAAAAGCACTCAGTCTTTTCTCATTCAGTCTGATGTTAGCTGTGGCTTTTTGGAGCCACTCTTTGTAAGATTGAGGAAATCCCCTTCTACTCCTGGTTTGCTGAGAGTTTTTGTCATGAATAGGTCTTGAATTTATTTTGTCAGATAATTTGTCTCTATCTATTGAGATGGTCATATGGTTTTTCTCCTTTATTCTGTTAATATGGTGAAAGAGTTTGAGATTTGAATGTTAAACCAATCTTGTATTGAGGATAAATCTTACTTGGTCATGATGTATTATGCGTTTTAAAATTTGCTGGATTCCATTTGCAAATGTTCCTCTAAGGATTTTTCCATTTAAGTTCATTAGGAATATGGGTCTGTAGTTGTTTTGTTGTTGTTGTTGCTGTTGTTATTGTTTTTATTACTTTCATTGCCTTTTTTGGGTTTTTGTATCAAGGTAGTGCTGATCTCATAAAATAAGTGGGAAGAGCTCCTTCTTCTACTTACTGGAAGAGTTTATATAAAATTGCTATTATTTCTTCCTTAAAACTTCTCTAGCTCACCAGTGAAGTCGTCTTGGCCTGGGAGTTTTCTTTGTTGCAGGGTTTTTAATTTCTTTAACAGATATAGAGCCATTACAATTTTTTATTTCTTCTTGAGTCAGTTTTGGTAATTTGGTAATTTTTCAAGGAATGAGTCCATTTCACCTAAGTTATCAAATTTATTGGCATGTTGTTCATAATATTCTCTTATTATCTTTTAAATATCTGTAGGATGTGTAGTGATGTCCTGTCTTTTCACTCCTGATCTTGAAAATTGGTGAATTCTCTTTTTTTCTTGATCAGTCTGATTGGAGGTTTATCAAATTTTTTTTTTTTAGGAGGTACCAGGGATTGAACCCATATCCTTGTATGTGGTAAGCCGATGCTCAACCACTGAGCCACATCAGCTCCCCTGAGTTGGTTTTTTCATTTGCTTGTTGTTTGTGCTTTTGCTTTTAGAAGACACCGGGGACTGAACCTGGGACCTCCCATGTGGGAAACAGGTGCTCGAGTGCTTGAGCCACATCTCCCCAGTTTATCAATTTTTGTTTGTTTGTTTGTTTTTGTTTTAATTCCTTTTTTTATTTGTTTTAGTTTATCAATTTTAATGATTTCTTTTGAACCCGCTTTTGGGTTCATTGATCTCTCTCTTTCCTGTTTTCAGTTTTATTGATTTCTGCTCTTATTATTTGCTAACTTCTACTTAAGAGTTTAATTGCCTTTCTTATTCTAGTTTAAGTTGGATTCTTACATCATTGATTTATTCCATTGTGTCCAGAAAGTATACTCTGTGATTTTCCCCCCTTTTAAATTTATGGAGACTTGTTTTATGGCCCAATATATGTTCTATATTTATGAGCATTCCATGTCCACTTGAAGAAAATGTGTATTCTGTAGCTAAGTGGAGTGTTATATAAATGTCAATTAGATCACGTTGGTTGATATTGTTGTGCAAGTCTTTTATATCCATACTGATTTTATGTCTCCTTGTACTATTAAATACTGAGAAAGGCATGTACAACTTTCTGTTGTTACAAATTTTTCTTTTTCTCCTTTCAGTTCTGTCAGTTTTTGATTCAGATATTTTAAAGATCTGTTTTTGGGTGTATACATACTTAGGATTGTTGTATCTTGTTGATTTGAATTTTTTAAAATTTATGCATTGGTCTTCTTTATTCTTGTTAATATTTCTTGTCCTAAAATTGCATTTGCTGATATTAATATAGATATTCCAGCTTATTTTATTTTAGGGTTTTCATAGTATACCTTTTTGTATCCTTTTATTATTAACCTGTGATTTATATTTAAGTTGCCTTTCTATAAACAGCTATCTTGCTTTTTTATTCAGGTCTGACAATCTGCCTTTTAATTGGAATGCTAGATCATTTACATTTAATATAATTGTTGTTGACGAGTTTGTCTCCCAGCTTGCTGTTTGTTTTGTTTGCCTCATCTGTTGTTTTATTTTTCCTGATTTCTTTTGATGGAGAATTTATTTTCTTTTATCTCCCCTATTGTTTTATTAACTACACTTGTTGTATTTTCTTAGTGGTTGCTATAGGGTTTACGTTAAGCAATTTTATCTTATCACAGTCTACCTTCAAATAATATTATACACTTTACTCTTACAGCAATACACTTTCATTTTCTCCCTCCTGTCCTCTGTGTATTGTTAATCATTTTACTTATACATAATACTATATAATGCATCTATAATGTATATGTTGTTTATACATAAAATATACAATGTTACTATTTTTGCTTTAAATGGTCAATTATCTTTTAAAGAAATTAGAAATGAGAAAAAATAAGTATTTTATTTTAACTACATACTTATCGTTCCCAGTGTTGTTTATTTCTTTGTGTAAATCCAGGTTTCCATGGAGCATCATGTTCTTTCTGTCTGTAGAGTTTCCTGTACCGTTTCTTGTTTAGTGTACGTGTGCTGGCAGTCAGTTCTTTCAGCTTTTGTTCATCTGGGGAAAAAAAGTGTCTAGTTTGTCCTCATTTTTGAATGATATTTGTATAAAATTATAGGCTGGCAGTTTGGTCTTGTTTTTTCTGTCTCAGAACTGGCTGGCCTTGTTTCTGACAGGGGGTCTTCTCTTGCTTCCACTGTATGTAGTGAGTCTTCCCTAGCTTTTATGATTTTAATATTTTGTTTTTATTCTTTTTCTTAGCAGTTTGTTTATGACATGCCTTAGTTTAATGTTTCTTGTGTTTTCCCTACTTGGTGTTTGTTGAGCTTCTTGGATTTGTGAGTTTAATAGTTTTCACAAATTTGGAGGGAAAATTGGCTACTGTTTCTTCAAATACAACCCCCCGCCCCTTTTCTGGGATCCTGCCTTTACGGGATACATATGTTAGTCTGCTTGCTGTTGTTTCACAAGGTGCTGAGGTTTGGGTCACTTCAGCGCTTTTGTTCAGTTTTAAAGCCTTTGTCTTCAATTCACTCATCTCTTTCTTTTGCAGTGTCAAATCTGCTGTTAAGCCAATCTGGTGAATTTTTTTCTTTCTCTCTTCAGATATTGTATTTTCAGCTTTAGAATTCAATTTGATTCTTCTTTATATCTTCTGTTTCTCTCCTTGTTATGTTCATCTTTTTCTTTAAATCCTTGAGCATGTTTATAATAGTTGTTTTAGTCTTTGTCTACTAATTCCATTATTTCTTGTCATTTCTGGTTCAGGTTAACTTATTTTTCTCCCTGATTATGGGTCATGTTTTCCCTGCTTTTTGCATGCCTAGGAATTTTTTTTAGGAGGTACCCCAATTGAACCCAGAACCTCAAACATGGGAAGCAGGTGCTCAACCACTTGAGCTACATCTGTTTCCCTGTGGTAATTTTGATTGGATGTTGGATATTGTTAATATTAACTGTCTGGATTTTTTTTTCTTTCTTAAGAGTATTGAAGTTTGTTGTTGAAGGGTATTGGAGCAATAAAATTCTTTATAGGGGAGCAGGTGTAGCTCAGTGGTTGAGTGCCTGCTTCTCATGTATGAGGTCCTGGGTTCAATCCCTGGTACCTCCTACAAATAAATTACTTACTGATCAGCTTGATCATTCTGAAGCTTAAGTTTTGAGGGGCAGGTGTAAATAACATATAGTAGTAATTTAGTCCTCTGCTCTGGTGTGGTCCTTCCAATGTCTGCTGAATGCCCTGTCTGTTGAACAGGTCTCTCCTCTCTTGCTTGCTGTAACTCAGATCCCCCAGTCCTTTATGAACTCTGGGAATTGTTCCTCTTAGATCTCCCAAGTAGTTCTTCGCCCAGCCTTGTGGAGTTTCATCCTATGCATACACACCTGAGCTTCTAGCAACAGACTCCAGATTACCCCTCTGAAGATTTCTTTAGCTCTTTCTCTGCATAGCTTCCTCCTCTCCAGTGCTCTTCCCTGCAAATTCCAGCTGGCTCGGCTTCTTGAAGCTCTGGTATCTGAAATTTCTCAACCCAGGACCACTGTGCTCTGCTTGAGTTCCCCCTTCCTTGTGCTCTGGTCCGAAGAAGTACTTCCTGGTGGAAAGACAGAGTGAACATGGAGCTCACCTCGATTACTTCTCGTCTCAGTTCACATTTCTGAGCTGCCAGTTGTCCAGTGTCTGAAAACCGTTATTTCATATATTTTGCCTCGATTTCTAGTTGTTTGTGGCCAAAGGTCAAGTCTCGTTATCAGTTAATCTGTCATGGCCAGAGGTGGAAGTCTCTGTTTTATTAATTTTGATTCCTGATTTTAATGGCTGTCACAACTGGAAAGGATAGCTCACAAAGGTACCTGGACCAAACAAAAGCAGTGTATCGTTGGCCATCTTTATGAAAACATGACTCATATTTCTGAAACCTGTGTACTATGAGTGTTTGTTGAAATTCAGCTCATAAACTTTCATTTTCCCTGATATTCCTCTTGACCATCCAGACCTCAACTCTAGTTCCACCTCCTCAGAGAGGGGCTTCCTTGCCCACCTGTCCGATGGACCTGTTCCCCTCCATCCCTGTGAGTGTGAGCCCCCCACCCCACCCCCTCTTCTCCTCCTCTTCCCTCTGGGCAGTACTTGAATGTAGTCTGTTCTGTTTGGGCTGGTTTTGGTCTTTGTCCATCTCCCCGACTTTACTCAAATGTCAAGTCCCTGAGAGCATGGGTGTTGTCTCGTGGGCCACCGTGCCCTCCAGCACCTGGAGCAGCCCCTGTGCTCCTGGGGATGCAGAGGCTGTCTGCCTGCGGTCAGGCTGTGCCGCGCTCTCTGCCACGTCTTGTGCTTCCCCTCTCTTTGCTCGCCTACGTCACTGTCTTACACATGGACTGTACGCCACAGTCTCCATGGCTCGCAATTATTTTTATACTTTAGGGGATCTGCTCACGTGCCACCTCCTATTTTTAAAAGTGGGTGTGTCCTTTGCCAGTCTCTATCTGGGCGTAGTCTTCCCTCACCTGACCCTCAGCACAGCCTTTCTTGCTTTACCTTTGTCATTTCTGCGAGCAATTTATCTGCTGCGAGGCTGGGCCCTGCTGCCCCTGCTGAGTGTCAGTCCTGGTGCCTGACGAAGGGCCTCCCCGGTGCAGATGCTCAGAAAATAGTTGTCAAGTCAGTACTTGGGAAGACAGTATAATTTAGCTGGCTGCTGGTTCAGGAAGCAGAAAGCCTCATTAGAATTTTGCCTACCTGTTTACCTGGCCGGCGTCTTCCCACTCTCTGTCGCTGGGTGAGGCGCCAGCCCCTGACGCATTGCAGAGCAGCCCTTCCCCACATTCTTAATCCAGGGCTAGAGTTAATGTTACCTGTAGGTAGGAAAAGGTGCTGAGTAAATCAAGGTTGTAGTATTGTTGTTTGTTGCAATTATGTTCTTTGAGTCCTGTGTTGCATAATGAACAAGATAATACCTCAAAGAGTTTTTAGGAATTAACCATTAGAAGATTGTAAAACACTTTGCAGGTTCACCCTACTGGGTGGGTGGAACTGACAATGAAGTGTGCTGACTTGGAACAGGCTGGAAGGACAGGGGTTACAGGATTTTGTGTGTTCATGTTTTACGTATGGGTGTGTTCTGTTGCCTCCCCTGGACAATTCCCTAATTGAGCTGCTGAGAACAGAACTTGTGACGTTCGGAATAAGACCTAACGATACTTATGTGGGGTTTAAATGGCATTGGAAATCATTAACGAGACACAAAGCTATGATTTCCCTGGATTAACATGCAGGTTGGGGTTTGGCATGCTGAAATTCCTTGTTCTGGTCTCTCGCCCAAACATGCTAGAGTCATTATACTGTCATGTGGTAATTAGCTGTTCCTTTAATACAAGTAATAAAAATTAAGCCTAAGAGGTACTTTAACAATGCTTTTCACATATCCCAAAACAATATTCAAATGCTGTAGGCGTTTAGTCATTCAACTGTACTGTAGTAAAGTTTGAAGTTTAATGCATAGAGATGTTTGAACATTCAGTTCATTCTTTATTCTGTGACCAGTTTTGCTTCTTAGGCATTAACCTTTAATAGTGTTCAATTAAATATACATGCCATAATGAATAATTATGAGATTGCCAGAATTTTCATTTACAATATAACGCTTTGTGGGGATTGAAAATTTGTGTAAATTTCTATTTACTATTCACTTGATAATGTGCGTATTATTTTTATATGTCACTGAATTCCTTGCTGGTTCGAACGAGGAGGGCTATTATTTATTCGAAGCAGGCACAGTGTGGGTCCTGGCCTTTTAAGAGGAATGGACTGGAAAAGTTGTTGACAGAAATTTTAGTGATGGAGGGCAGTACCCTGGCATGGTTCTTTAAAAATATAATTTGTACCAGCAATTGTGCTGGAAGCCTGCGTGGCGGGCATTAATAGAGTTTTATACAAGCACAGCGGTCCTCATGCTCGCCTCTCCTTCCCTGACCTCTGTGTCAAGTTCAAATCGCAGTTCCGTGAACGGGTGGGGGGTGGGGGGCTGGGTCTGCCACTTATTTCCTTCAGGAATAGGTTTAAGAGAGGGTGGTGGTAAGAGAGGGTCTCCTGGGAAGATACTGAATTTAAAAATCAAAACAAAACAAAAAAAACAACAACTCTGCACCTGGAATGTACTGAGGTATTCAGTTTTTAGTGCTTGCCTACTACTTTCAAGGAACCATCTCCCCAAAATAGCCTTTAAAATCTGATTTAATATAAATATTTTAATGCCGATGAAAATAATGAAGAGACATAGTGAGAAAGTGAAGTAGCCATAAATTATACACACAGAATAAATGCCCAGCAGCCAGGGGTCTGGCAGGACGGACAGCGTTGGCGTGAAACCCAGCGCACAGGGCCTGCCGGCGCTGCGCTCGACATACCCCAGGACTGCCTTTTGTAAACTCTGAAAAGACATTGGCATCTTGAAGAGTTCCTGGCCCATGGTTAACATGCCAGCGAGACTTGGTAGACCTCGCCCCCACTTCCAGGAACCAAGGGTGGCCTGAAAAATTAATACTCCAGTATTTGAAATTAAGTGAGCTCTTGAATATCTGCCCTTGTGGATCCACGGTGCTTGGTGTTTAGCATTCCTCCACAGGAGACTAAATCTTCGCAGCCATTTCGCAAGTGATGCTGGCGCCCATACCAGAAATATAGTCAATAATCCTTGCTGAGCACAGTGGACTTGAGGATTCCATCCTGATGGAGACTGAGAATTCCAGAGGAAGTTCTCCGGTGATGCCCAGCAGGTGGCTTAGAATGGCCTCTTAGGCCGCGGAAGACAAAATGCAAAGATTGAATTGACACTAGAAAAACAGTTCATGTCTCTCTGGTTCGTGCTGAATTAATGATAAGATCACAGGTCTAAAGTAAGTTAAGTAGATTCCATGACTGCAGTCTCTAACTTCAGGCTAATATCCTGTTTCCTGTAAGTAAACCTAATGGTGGATACCACACTGAATTGGCCGCAGCTCCTCCCGTGCCTGGCCCGGGTGCTGTCCCCTGCTCACGCACTCCCCTCTTTCTTTTAAGATCACGAGTTGGGTGGCCACCTGGCTGGCTGGCCCGCTGGCCCCACATGGGACAGCTGTGCCCCGGACGTTTACAGATGACATCCTTCATGAATAAAGGAGGAGAAGTGCTTGTGTTCCTAAAGCAGGTGGCCTCCTGGAAAGCCCAGGGGCGCTTTCCTCCGGTCCTCCAGTCACGTTCCTGTGAATGCCGCTTTTGCAGTGAACAGGCTTGGGTTTGCGTCCTCTTTGCCCGCTAACCAGCCAGGGAATCTTGGGCAAGGCCTTGGCTCCTCGAGCTTTAGTTTCCAGCCCTGTAAAATGAATGTCATACCTATGTACCTATCGCACGTCTCTTTCCCAGTATTGTCATGAGGCACAAATGAGAAAACGTCCATAGAAGTGTTTTGTGAACTGAGAGACACTCTCAGAGTGTTGGGTGTTGATTTCTAACTTCATAAAAGTTATTGGAAACTTCAAGGTTATATACATCTTTTTGTGGACTCTGTACCCTCCTATTGTCAGTTTTCCTTGGTCCCTTCTCTTGGCACTACCAAGCATATTTCTCTTCTTTTAAGATCAGAGAGTGAAAAATTATTACGGTGTCTCACCGTGCCCAGCAGTGTGCAAGTACCAGGGAATTCGCATAGCCCTTCCTAACCTCTTTTAATGCATTGAGGATCCTACATGCACAGCCAGGAAGGGCCCCCTTCCAGCCGTGGGGCTCCCTGGGGCTCTGCAAGAGGAGGGGATGCCTGGAGCCTTCTGGGGGCGGGTGTGCTTTCCTGAGCACCCCCAGAGACCCATGCCACGTCTCAGTGGGAGCACAAAGGCTGCACGCTTTTGCCCAGACTGGGGTGATGCGTTTTGTCTTGTGGTGCAGATCCGGTGCCGGCCCTGGATCTCGGTCAGCAGCTCCAGCTCAAAGTCCAGCGCATGCACGATATTGAAACGGAGAACCAGAAACTTAGGGAGACCCTGGAAGAATACAACAAGGAGTTTGCCGAGGTGAAAAATCAAGGTCGGTGGAAAATTCCTCCCTCCCTTCTTCCCTTCCTCCCTCCCTTCCTCCCTCCCTTCCTCCCTTCCTTCCTCCCTCCCTCCCTCCTTCCTTTTTTTCTTTTTCTCTCTCTCTCTTTTTTAAACTGCCTTCCCCATACTGTTGGGACTAGCTCTAATTGTAACATACGTCATAAAGTCAGGGTGGGGCAAGAATCATAACAATCGTTAAAGAGAGATAATAACAATGCTTTGCTATTTAGAAGTAAAACTTGTCCTCTGCACAGTAACCTCATGTGATTTTATTGCCCTCTGACAGGGCTGATCAGGATTCTTTTAAAACCCTTCCTGTGTCATCATGTGCTACAGGACTGACGCGTTGCCTTCAGGCCACACCTGTCAGGGAGCCAGCTTCTGATCAAAGGGTCACACAGCCACTCAGCTAATAATTGCTGCCGATCCATTAAGGCCTTAGACGCATCCCTAGAGTCTGCATGCTTCAGCACTACGGTTTCCTTGTCTGTGTCACCTTTTCATTAGGAATTTCATGAATGAAAACAACCTCTTGGTGTGGTTGCCCAGCCGTCAGTAAGACAGAGAGGGCAGAGGTGGCCTGGCTTTTCCTGTCAGGGAAGGAAAAAGAAATCTCTCCTACACCTAAAATCCAAATGTATTCAGAGCCTGGGAGGCGTGTGGCTTCCTTGGCTCAAAAAACACAGCCTCATCTGACAGCAGCTGCAAGTTGTTCAACCCACTCCAAGTGAAAATCCTGCCTGTTAGTTTTGGTTTGGGGATGTGGGTGAGGAAAGAGGTAAGGGGAGGTGGAGCCAAACAGCTTGACTGGCTTGTTCTTCATTTGCTCTGCCCAGCATGGACTAAGAAAGGTCAACCAGTGGAGTCTGAAGAGCCCCTCTTGGCTTTGAGAACGTTGGAGACAGGCTGGGGGTGGGGGTGGGGGCGCGGAGACTGTCCATGGACAGGATCCAGGAAGTTGTGTCCCGGGACCTGGGAATGAGGCTCCAGGCCCAGCAACTTTCTGCCAGGGACTCTCAGCACCCCTCTCCTGGGGTCTCCTTGCTGGAGTTGGGGAGCAGTAGACTGATCCTGCCCTTGGGCCCGGAAGGGACCGCTTGGTCCTGCTGGGAAGTGAGGCGTGGGCACACCAGGCTGGGTCAGTCTGAGAAGAGGTGCTGTCCTCCAGCAGGGAGTGCTCCTCGTCAGAATCGCCCAAGGCCTCTGGAGAAAAACAACCTGGAAATGTGCACACTGGGCTTTCGTGGGCACACCCAACCCAGAGGAGCGTGCTTTTCTTTTTCTCCCCCGTCCAGGTACTGGTGGCATCTAATGTTGACAGATCCACTCTGTTTTTTTACTTAGTTTGATTTTGTGGTGCTGGCAGGGGCCCGGGGGGCTCTGCGTTCTTTCCATTCCCTTCGCAGGGTACTGTCAGCCCCTCCAGTGGGCGGGTCCCAGCTGCCGGGGGGTGCACAGACTGGGGGGAGCGGAGCCACAGCTGAGTTGTGGGTGCTCTCCTCCCCCAGTGCCTTATCTGATGGGCATGTTTTAAAGAGCCACCAAGCCCACGGCCTCAGAACAAAGGCTCAGCCGGCAGGCTGATCCAAGTCTGTTCCTTGCCACTGCTCGGCTGGTGACCTTGGGCAAGTTACATGACTTTGTTAAAAGCCTTGTTTTCTCAGGGGACGGTGGCAAGGATCAAATGAGAGCTTGCGTGTAACACATTCAGCCGGGCTCCCCACACTTGGTGAATGTTAGCTTCTCTTATGGAGCGTTATTGTCTTTGTCAGCAATTGCCCCCCACCTTTTCTTAATCTTAGCAGATTTAAGTCTGGGAAAGTCCTGGACGTACTGACAGCAGAGCGGAGGCTCCAGGGCAAGGTGGCCCCTGGCCTAGGCTCGACCAGTTAGTGAGTGGCCCACCCAGGCTGGGAGTGGCAACGAGACCTCCTCAGGCCCAGGGTGGTGGCACCTGGATGTACCCCAGACACCCACCCTCCCAAAGGAGCACAGGGAGGTCACATGAGAAGCCCCTTTAGAATGAGCACAGGGTCCAGTTTCAGTATACGTGTTTACAGCCAGTTTTTAAATGCAAAAACACTACATGTCCACATAGGTGGCTAGACCATTGACACGAGAGGGTGATGCCAGGGCTTTCGACCTGTCTTGACTGTCCGCTCTGGAAAGACTACCCCCTCTTGCTGATCTTTGGCCCTGTTGGTTTGGCTCGAGTATCTCTAGCTTTTATGCTCATAGCATTTCTTTCAGGCCCCAAACCACCAACCCAGAAGGCACCCTTCTTTCAAATGCCCTGACGGGGTCGTCAGTTGTAATTCCTCCTTTCTCCCTCTAAGGAGAACTCTCTGAGTTCCACTTAATGAAAAAGGCCAATTTCTTCTCCTTTAACAAAGAGGCTTTAACTTTTTCCGCTAAGCTATGTGGGTATGAAACACCCAGGAGATGTTCTGCTGCCTTGGACAGCATGTGTCGCGCAGCAACAGGAGCAGGGTCACAAGTGTAGCTTCTGCCTCGGGCACAGGCCTGCCAGGCAGTCTTGTCACCTGAGCCCGGAGCCCTGTTGTCACAGGCTTCATCTGGGCCTCACTGGTCTGCCGGGCTCCAGCACCTTCGTGCATCCCAGCCTCAGCGATTTCCTGAGCACCCACCTGTGCCAGGTGTCGGGAGCACAAAGAAACTCCGTCTTTGTCTTCTGAGAGATGGATGTGTGAGCCCAAGTACGATCCCATGAGAGCTCCACCCTCCTTGGAGCTGGGATCACAGGGATTCTGCCACCAAACGTCTGGCATGCCGAGCAGGGTCAGGTGTGTGTAGGAGCCAGCTCGCGGGTCTGAGTTGGGACCCTCCTCTGCCTGTTTCTGTCTGCTTTGCAGTTGGGGGAGGGGGCCACACCCAGCACTGTCAGGGCCTGGGCTCCCCAGGGACGGCCCTTTGTCCTGGAGCAGCCGGGCACCGCAGGGCTAGACCGCCGCCCAGGGCTGCCACCCCTTGCCCCAGCTCTCAGGCTCGTCCGGGGCACTTCCAGGGTACACACCAGTGCAGCGGACACGACTGCACGCACAGCCCAAGTCCACCAGTGCCTCTGGCCTGGAGGGGTGCTGCGAGCACCCCCGCTGCAGGGTGGGTCCCTTGCAGCTGGCCGCAGAGCAGGCACGTGCTTAGCCACTGAGCACAGGGCCTTTCTCCATCCCCCGTGGAACAGCCAAGCTGCAGCCCTGGCAGGCAGGCCTGCGGACTTACCTGGCTTGGCCATGACTGCTTCCTCCCAAATGTGTGTACAGGTAGGAACTGTGTCTTTGTAAGAAAGTGCTTAAAGCCACACCAAAACTTTATTAATCTGCTCTCAGTAGAAGACTAATTTAAGACTCACCCATAAGGTGATACTATATTTTACCATGGATTTTTTTTTCCCTCATTTTTTTTTAAGTTGTCTTAGAGAAACCATAGCTCTTCTTCCCAGCAAAATCCATTGATCCTTCTCAACCTAAACGTTTAAAGTTCAATTTAACATCTAGGGAGTAAAAGGTCTCCAAAGGGACTCGTAACCATTGATTTTGTGTCAGAGTTGGAAAGCTAAAGTTTAAAACACAGAGATTCTACTAGGTTACAAAAGCCTTGTATATATAGCTACATGGAATTGTGCTGCGCTTACTGTAGTTTTTTTTTTTCTCTGCAGAGGTTACGATAAAAGCACTTAAAGAGAAAATCCGAGAATATGAACAGGCTCTGAAGAACCAAGCTGAGACGATAGCTCTGGAAAAGGAACAGAAGTTACAAAATGACTTTGCAGAAAAGGAGAGGTAAGACTCCGCCGCGTTGTTCCTCCTGGCCTCAAGTCCAACCTCTAAACTTCACGCCCTGAGACATTTTGAAATGAGTGTGAAATAAGCCCAGGTTGTAGACAAAAGCCCCAGGGCTTCCAGGCAGACTTTAGTTTGAGAAATAAAGGTGTCCCTTTATTCTTCATTTCTGGGGTTACCTTGGGTGAAATGTGTTCTTCTAGCCCATTGCAGGTGGTGGTAGGCAGCCAGCGGCCCAGAACGGGTCGGTGGGGGGCACGCAGCCCCAGAGGCTGAGCATGGGGCGTGTGCTTTGCACGTGGCACTCGTGCCTGCAGTGAGCTGAGAGAGCAGAGAATACTCCCCTCGTGTCCTCTGTGGGGAAGCCCCTGGGCGCGTGCTGTCTCCTTTC
The DNA here is from genome assembly GCA_029593785.1 of Cabassous unicinctus. NCBI lineage: Eukaryota > Metazoa > Chordata > Mammalia > Cingulata > Chlamyphoridae > Cabassous > Cabassous unicinctus. The sequence continues at coordinate 34,975 of JAQZBX010006536.1, read as the reverse complement.
TCCATTTTCTTAAATGGATTTTGATATTTACATTTTCATAATGAGATCAAAGAATCTCACACACACGTGTGTGCATATTTTCATAAATATATATGCATTCAGTGGGTCTTCATTATTCGCTGATTCCATATTTGCATACTTGCCTGTTCACTAAAATTGATCTGTAACCCCCAAACCAGTCCTTGCAGCACTTTCGCTGTCATTTGTGGTCACATGCAAAACAGCAAAAAATTTGAGTCAACAGCTAACACCCACGTTCCCAACTCAGGTGACACCAGGAGACCGTCTGCCTTCTTGATTCCCTTTCACATATTTTGTGCCACGGTTTTGGGTTTTTTGTTTGTTTGTTTGTTTTTGCATTTTTGTGCTTTTCATTAGCAATTCCACTGTTTAAACTGGGCCCCAAGTGTAATGCTGAAGTGCCGTCTAATGTTCCCGAGTGCCACAAGGCTGTGATGTGGCTTCCAGAGGAGATGCAATGTCAGATAAGCGTCATTCAGGCGTGAGTTACGGTGCTGTTGGCTGTGAGTTCAATGTTAATGAATTGAAAATACATATTTTGAAAGGTATCTATAAACAGAAACACACATAAAACCAGGGCATGTATTGATTGGTTGAGGAAGCCGTTGTACCCAGAGGCTCGCAGGAGCCTCACCCTGTCTCTCCCCGAGGAGCAGTGGTTCCTTCTTCCCTAATTCAGTGTCCATGGCAACTCGGCAGAGTAGCTTTTTATTACCACACAGTGCTTCGTCTATTAGTAAAATATGTCCACGTACTATCTACTTTACTTTATCCAAAACTTTTCCCACAAAGAATGGGTTGGTTTTTCACTAACATGACAGTTTAATGAGACGACTTTTTAAAACTCTATGGACTATTGAAATTATCCATGCAAATTGCATAAGTCAACATTGTTAAAAACCCTTTGGTTAATTACGATTTTTAATTTGAATTCTACCATGAAGAAATGCATATATCCGTTCCACAAGAGGCGCTAGATGTATGGTTAGATGATGTGAGCTTCCCTCACATCACAGGGTTTTGTGTTGCTTTCCATTGCCTTCGTATACAGCTACTTGGAATTCTATAAGGCCGGCTCCGTAAAGATCTCAGATATTATTACAAAAATCTCTCGGCTCCAGTAACAAAAAGAACAAAAAGACGTAAAGTAACAGCTCTGCTCGTCCAGTGCCCCTCCTGCGTGGAGCTGGGCTTGGAGCCTGTGAGCACTGTCCCACTGAATGTCCCTGGCCGAGCGCAGACTGTACTGTCTTCTCAGGTTACAAATGGAGACACCTGAGCACCGAGTAGGCACCTGCCCAAGGTTTCGCAGGAGATCCTATAGCTGTGTGACTTCAGGACCTCCTGAGGCACCCACGGTAGGACCAGTCACTCGGGGCCAAGCGTGCCTCTGCACATAGGCACACATACACACACACCCCACTGCTGGCAGAGCATGGCAGGGCCCAGCCCCAGGCTGTGGACCCTTTGACCCCTAGAGCTGGAATTGGTCCTAAATAAATGCTCCCTAGAAAACCCCTTTGCCACCAAAGGGATTTCTCATCATGTGACTGGTAATGGGAAAATGTAAGAATCTAATGTTAAACCAAATGAGAAATAGATCTTTCTAGATCTTTACCTCATTCCTGACACCAAAAAGCTGAGATGGATACAAGATTTAAATATTAATAATTAAATCATTTACATGCTGGAAGAAAATTTTGGTGAAGTGTATGTTCTTTTTTGTTCTTTTTTGCTTTATTAGAGAAGTTGTGGGTTTGCAGAACAGTGTTTGCTTTTGGTAATTTTGGCACAGGGAAATCTTTTGAAGCATGAAAGAAGTTATATAAATATGATGACCTAAAAATTAAAAGCAGAATACCAACCAATTTTTCAAAACAATAGCAAACTGGGAAGACAAATTTGCAACACATACAACAAAGGATTAATTTTCTTAATATGCAAAGAGCTCTTATAAATTAATAAGAAACAATTTCCCCAAAATGGACAAAGTAGGTAAGCAAACAGTTAACAGAAAGAAATGCTCAGCTTTACTCAGCAGTAAAATTAAGTTTAATTTCATCCAGTTTTGGCACGGTGTAAGAAGACAGACGCTCACATACTGTTGGTAGGAGTTTAAATTGGTGAGGCTTTTCTGTAGCAGAGTTTCACAGTATCTATCAAAACAAAAAATTGCTCCTCTCCTTTGACCACTGTAGTTCATCTCTGCTAGAATTTGTCCAGCAGGTTCACTCTCAGAATCATGCAACAATATCAACATAATGGTCATTGCAGAATTGTTGAGTAGGAAGAAACTATAAGCAACCTAAGTAGCCATTTATAGAGGCCAAGTCAAATTACTTAATAAGAATGAGGAAGAACTATGTAGGTAGGCTAGAGTAGCAAATTTCTAAAATATGGAGATAAGTGAAAAGACTAGCTTCAGAACAAAAGTATGATCCCATTTTCATGACAAGAGAGGGGTAGGAGTTTAAATTACACCGTAGTATTTCATTTATTACATTAAATTACATTGCATTTTTATACATACACAACAGTTTTAGAAGGCTATGAAAAAGCGGTATCTGAGGCGTGGAAATGGAGCTAAGGAAAGGGAAAAACTGCTTTTCATGCTCTTGTAATATTTTCTTTTCTTTAACTCTGAGCATGTATTTTATACTGAAATACATGAAAATGTTAGCAATGCTTCTCTATAGGTGGTAGATATTTGGGCAATTTTTTTTAACAATGTAATTTCTACTTTTCATGATTCCTACTTTTATTAGTTTGAGAGCATATGTTAATTTCATATGATGTAAAAATAAACTTCCTTTTAGAGATTTTCTGCAGATTAGGAGGAAGGAATGCTATTTCTTGACCAGGGCATTCATCTAGAGATCCTGGGGAATATAAATATGTGGGATGTCGTTTAAAGCATTCAGAATTTTCCCATTAGGTATTGCAGTTGCATTTGCATGCCATTATTACGGAGATGGAACAGCTGTCACATCTATTTAGTACATCCTTTATTCCAACAAATTCCTTCATTGTGTCAGCAAAATGTAAATGTATCATTCTTCTTGGGCTAACTTCAGAAAACAATGAGTGCATGATGATGATGATTTTTTTTTTTTTAATATCGGCATTTCAAGAACAACCTTCTATACAAATTGCCACATGTAAGTCCTATGGGATGCGCGCAGCATGAATTGTGTAATACGGTTACAGAGTCAGGGTTTTAAAGATTAGTAAGCGGCCTTCTCAGTGCACGTGGCCTCGGGAGTCCTGTGCTTCCTGGCCCCCTGTAAATCACTCCTAGGGAGCCCCTTGCCAGCTGTGTGTAACAGCGAGACAGCTGATCGCCGTAGCTCAGAACCTCCAAGACAGTTCATTGGGAAAACGAGATGACCAAAATGGCTCCATTCTCTTCCTTCTCAGAAAGCTTCAAGAGACACAGATGTCCACCACCTCAAAGCTGGAGGAAGCGGAACATAAAGTTCAAACTCTGCAAACAGGTTTGCTCTTCTTCATCCTTGGGAAGGCTGGCACGGGGTCCGTCTCTCCATCCCCTCCGCTCCCCTTGACACCCGTCCCCCTGGCTTGGGTGAGCCTGCAGGAGCTGAAGTGAGCCCAGGTTTTAGAACGGCTCTGAGTCCCAGGAGCCTCTTCACCGTGGCGCCACTAGAGGCTGACGCTGAGTTGTTGATGTAGAGGTGGGAGGATCTGAATGCCATTCCATCCTGCTCCCTGGGTCGCCCTCTCTTTCTGCTTTCTCCAGCAAACACGTCTAGATCTCTAAGCTGCCAATGGCTGACATTTCATTTCGAGCAGTAATAGAAAAAGACTTGTTTCCACCTAAGTTATGTTTAAGGAGACAGTAACGTCAAGCCTTTAAAATTTAAAGGATACCAAAAAAGGTTTGTTCTCTTTGTTAAAGCTCTTATAGTTGCTTTAAACTTCTTTTTCCGTCCTGTTCTTTCCTTTGCTTTCCTTTCCTTTCCTTTTGGATCCTACTGAAAGGAAAACAGCTCTGTATGTTTAATTTAAAAGTGGATGAAACATCAGAGCACATCATAACTTTGCAACACAGATGACAGAGTGGGAGAAAAAAATCACAACAAATTTAACAAACAAATGAGCAATTTCTAGAAAATATAAACACCTCCTACAAATCAATAAAAGTAGATAAAGATATTAAGTCAAAAACTGGGCAAAGAGTATGAACAGGCAATTCTCAGAGAAAATACAAATGGCTAATACACAAATGAAAAAAAAAGTTCAAGCTCCTTAAGAATCAGGGAGATGCCAGTTAAATCCGTGAAAGATTGTTTTTTAATTGACAGCGGCTGGTGTTGTTTGAGGGCGTGGAACACCCAAGCTCCTGGTGGGAGGAGGGTGCTTGGGTAGCATGTATCCCAAGTTGAAACGTCTGAGGCCTTTACCCAGCAGCTTCCCTGCGAGGTGCGCGGAGGTGCCTGGCACCAGGGCAGCTCTGGACAGGAGGCAACTGGCGCTGCCCTCACTCAGGTGGCCACGAGCAGCGCCTTCCGTGGCGGGCCACTGAGGGAGAAGGTGCGGGTCTCAGAAAACATTTCTGCTATCCCATTTATGAGGGGGAAAAAAACATACATGTCCAATTATGTCTGTAAATATATTTTTAAAAGCATAAAATTCATACACTAAACTGTTAATAGCGGCTGTCTCTGGGGAGGGGTGTGGGATGAGATGAGATGGAAGTGAAGGGAGATTTTCGGTTTCATTATATGTACTTTTGTATCCTTCAGCCCTTTTTGATGTGAGAATGTATTACTTGTATTCTTTCCCTTTTTTAACTAATTTAAGCCATCAGTATCTTACATCCTGGTTTTATGTCCTATGCCTTTCAGCCCTGGAAAAAACTCGAACAGAATTATTTGACCTGAAAACCAAATATGATGAAGAAACAACTGCAAAGTAAGTGTCTGCTTGGCTTCCTGCAGCTGCGCTTTGGTCAGCCCTCACCTGATTTTGCGGATCCATAAGCTTGAGCTTTCCCCTCGAGTCACCTGCTGTCTCCTGCTTTGGTAATAATGCACTGCAGGTTTTAGAACGCTGTCCAGCTGCAAGGAGTTCAGCATCACTGCAGATGGGTTACTCGCATCGGCTTAATACTCAGAGTCCAGCTCTAGTGCATTCTCTGACTGATCCTTTCAACTGAAACTTTTTCTCCTTAATTATTGTGAGGCCTGGTCAATTCTATACATACCTTTTCTAAGAAAGTTAGGAAAAGAGTCCGCTTATAAAAGTTGCAACACGTGGGACATTTTGTGTAGCTTCGTCTGTGTAAATCTCTTTGCTTTTTACATGTGCCAGGGCCCTTCAGTGAGGCCTGTAGTGGAGTAAGTACACTCCCCTGCGTGTGTATTTGCTCGTTTCACACCGTCCGGTGCTGAGAGTACCTATGAGGACATGCACACCTAGCGAGTGCCCGTCCCTAGGCTTGTGAGTCGCCTAGGGCCCACTTCCCACCTTCTCCTATCTCGGAAGGAAGCAGAATGATCTACTCCAAGTACCCCTGTTACCAGCCCACTCTCTGTGCAGGACGCCAACAGGGAAATAGTGTCACCATCAATCAGGAAAAGGTGAAGAGGCAACAGAGGTTGTTCCTAGCTACAGCCTCCTCCACTCCAGTCCAGGCAGGCAACAGCCAGCTAGCGTGTGAACCACTGTTTCCTCTTCGGGGCGGGGGCTGTCCCCTCTGCGGCTGAGACGTGTGTGCCCATCGACCGCTGTGCCTTTTGGGTTGCCCTGCTCCTCTTTAAGAGGACTCCTGCTGCTGTGCTCACACAGTGCCTCCCCCTCCCGGGCTCCTGTTCTGTGTGGGGTAAGGAGACTCGGTGTTCCCCGATCCCCTCGCCCTTGCTCTCGGGCTGGGAGGCTGCAGCTGGGGCAGCTGCTTTCAAGGCACAGTGGGGGGTGGGCTCTTGACCCTTTGCTCTGGGCTGCTCAGTAGCCTGAGCCCTCAAGGGCCCGTCTATCCTGTGGTCAGAACCAATGTCGGTCATGAACGTGGAACTTCTGCGCAAAGATTAAACTATCCTTGTCCGCCTCAGCAGCTCTGGCTGGCTTGCCATTTGTTTCTGCTCTCAGTGGAAATAGCCAGGTCATTTTAACCTCTTCTCTTGATGTGCTGAAAGATTATTTACGTAGTCTAGAACGAGCAGGTTCTAAGGTATGGGGATCGTACGAGTTCACAAAAAACTGGGGACTCTGTTTCTCGCTCCTTCCGACCCTGAGGCACCACTGGCTGAGAGCACCCCCGCGTTCTGTTGTCACGCGCCCCCTCCCGTACCGTCACACAGCCTGCGAGCCCTCACCCCCCGGGTGTGACCGCGGCAGAAAGCACGCCAGCTGCTGCGATGAAGGCGCAGCCCCCTCGTGCGCCTCAGTGTCCACATTTGCTTCCCTTCTGCCAGCGTGTCGTCTCGGTTTATCTGTTATTTCTGTTTGCACTTTATTCTACGAAGCAGGCTGCCTTTCTCAGCAAGTTCAATTTTTTTTAACATTAATCTAATGTTTTAAAAAATAGTTCTATCCTTACTTTGTAGCATTTCTTTTCTAAAATAGTTTCATCTGTAGACAGCATGCCAATTCCTTATCCATTCCCTCTTATTGACATCATTTTACTGCTGACACAATTCATAGTGACTTTGGCAGTAATATATTTGATTATTTCACTAATTTTCAATAATTTATTTTTCTAAACCACACCTTTTCCTAAAATCATAGATATCTATAAGCAAAGTTTCCTTTATTTTGCACTTAAGAAAAAAAGCAAAATCCTTTTGTACAACCAGCCTCTAAGCCAGTGTTTGTAAAACTGTGGGTCACAATTGTGAAATCAGTTTAGTGAGTGGCAACTAGCTTAGTTGGGTAATAAAATAGACTATAAAACAAGATAATAGGATAGAAAACGTCACAGCAGATTGCACATAGGAAAGTATTGTTTTGTGACACTTTTGTTTCCATTATATGCAGCAGTATAAAACGCTAAACATCTAGTTATTGGATCACGTGTAAAATGTTCTTCTTGTGGAGCTCAATCCAAAACCCATTTTGAAAGCCGCTGCTCAGAGAGAGCTGGGCTCAGCTTCCAGAAGGCCGTGCCTGCTGCCATGCTCCCTCTCCCCGTGCACACTCGGGAGCTGTGTCCTCTTAGCCACGGGCACCCGTCTACTTGGGAGAGAGAAACTGGCTGATATCACAAAGCGTCTAACAAACTCTTCAGAACTGACAGCAGAGCGTGCCGCTTGTCCCTGTGGAGTACTCGGTGGTTAATTACCGGCCCACGGTTTGGACTCTTCTTTCCTTGCTTTTGCTACTGGGCTTCTAAAGAGCCACTGAGTGCATTAAGGCCCATTTAGTTGCTTGGTTTTAGGGGCTGAGGTTGAGGAAGCAACAAGGAACAGTGTTCTCTTAGGGTCTCACCTCTTCTAGGCAGAGAAAATAGTGCCTGGGGAAGGGACTGGGGAGCCAGAGCCAGAGAGGGGAAGATGTCGTGTCTCCTGTTCACAACCTCTTCGGGCCTTGTTATTGGCCAGGCACTGGAGGAGTCTCTTTTCTCAACCAGAATAGCCAGGTCACAGCTGACAGCACAGCTGCCTGGTGGGGCAGGTGGGCCTGCTCCGTGGGGTGGGACGGAAGCTTGCCCCTGGAGGTGAGGCTGACCGTGTTCAGGCCTAAGTCTGGATCTAATTACTCTTTAGACCAGGGCTTCTTAGCCTCTTTTGTTCCACGGACCCCTTACTGAGTCCACCCTGTACTGTGTATGATTTAATAAATATATCACACCTGACCAACACATCCCCCCAAGAGTAATGTTTTGTTGAATTTCAGTTCAAGCTCACAGACCCCTTGTCAAGAACCCCTAGTTTAGAGACTTTTACAAGTAAGAACATTAGGTCTTGGCAAGGTGGCCAGGGAATAACAAAGGCTGGGTCTCCTGACCCCCAGACCAGTCATCGGACTCTGATCCGTTTGGCATCACACGAGACATGGTGTTTATTGGTGTGGACTTGGTGGAAAACATTTCCAGTGTGTTTTAAGTCCAAAAATTATTCCCTCCCCACCCAAATCCAAATAAGTGAAAATCCACATTACTTGTTCAATTTCATCAAACTTTAGTAAATGGAAAACATAATTGAAAAGGGTGGGGGTAGACTTAAATCATGTGAAAACGCTTGGCTTTAGGCCACTCACCGCTGACCAGGCCGTGGGCACTCTTGGGGCGTGTGCCCTCCCGTGGCATCGTTGCACCCTCTCTGGAGGCCAAAGGCACCATTGTAGAAAACACTTCTGTGGTGAGGGGCGGCGGGGCAGGGAGTGTGGCGTGGTGGCCATGTGTGCGTGAAGAGAAAGAGATGGATGTGGGTAAATGACGGGCAGTTCTCAGAAGTGACAGATGCATTCATTAACTCAGGTGCCCAGCCGGTACCTCTGTGCCCAGCCCTGTGCTGGCTCTGAAATCCCAAGATCAGAGGCAGTCCCTGCTCCCACCAGGTGCTCCCAGGCCAGCGGGGAGAAAACCATGGCAATCCAGGCTAACCAGGGGGAACAGCATGCTGGCCGTCAGAGAGGGTGGTCACCTGTGTCCACCAGGGACCCCGCAGATCAGGACAATCAGACGAGAGTGTCGTATCGGGACTGCTGGCAAAGGTGGGGCCAGGGAGGAGGGAAGCACAAAGCAGAGCACTGTCTCTCGAGGCCAGTACCAGGGTCTGTGACCACCCTATGTGTATAGGTGTCAGAGGAACCCAGAAGATGAGGCTGCCTTGAGAGGACCTGTGGCCTTGGGGCCAGCAACCCTGACCTTTCCCTCCCTGCCTCCAACCAGGGCTCCCCATGGCCAGGCCCCATGGACGCCCAAGGGCAGGCTCTGGGGCAAGAGTAGGTGGAGGTGGGAAAACGATCCGGCAGTGCCAGTGGACCATCTCCAGCACAGGGCCCAGCCCAGGCTGGAGTGAAAGGAAAGCTTCCTGAAGAGGGTGACATGAGGTGGGTCCTTGACTTAAGGTCGGGGTTGCTGGTATAGGACTCAAAAGGGGCGCAGGCTAGGCCAGCTGGGTCTTTTGGAGGCCCAGCCAGGTTTCTCTGAAAGATTTGCAAAGAGGAGCCCAGGGGGCATGGGGCAACAGGTGCAGGGGGGCGAACTTACGCTTACAGGGGTTGGACATTACAGAACTGGGCTGAACACTAACGAAAGGCAGTCTAGAGCCAAATGCTCATTGAAGTCGTTCCCTGAGTAAGTAATCCACAAAGAATGGAGGGAATGGACTGAGGTAATAATTGCTACTTTCTTTCCACTTTGGAGGCATTGCTTCCATCTTGGCGATCCCATTTGAAGCTTCACTCTGTGTATTCCTCTCCCTTTCTGTTTTCAAGGAAAGGTTTGTCCCTTTCCCATCTGCTTCCGACTTACCCTCCATATACTGTATTAGATTAGACATCTTCTCGTGAGTACGTAGGACTGTCAGCCCCTTGACGGAAATTTTTTCAAGAATGGTCTTAAAACATTTCAAGACAGTCTCTTTTCTCTCTTTGAAAGGAGGGGGTTCCTACATTTTTATTGACAGGAAATGTAGGTAGAGAACTGGGGAGACGTGGCGGGCTGAGCATGGGCTTTGGAGACAGACCAGCCGGGGAGTGACTCGCCCAGCTCCACTACTCTCTGCGTGACCTTGGACAAGCTGATTGACCTCTAAACCTCGCTTCTCTCACCTGTACAGTGGGCATAGCAGTACCCGTGTGTCTGGGTGGTGGTGAAGAGTCATGAGTGACGTGCAGGATCCCCCAGGGCGGCGAGAGCGACAGGTGGAGGCTGCTCCTGACACGCTCGCTGTGGCTCTCGGGATGCGCTTCTGAGCTCAGCACGCCTTGGAGGTGACCTTGACGGCACCAGGAGGTTTCTTGTGCCCTCACGAGGAGCGCGGGTTGCCTCTCTGTCCCTGGCAGATGTCGTTTGCCCCCATTTTGGAAAGATGCGTCCACATTGAAGGCCCAGAGGCTGCTGCGAGCCCCCCGCTTCTCGCGCAGTCATCAGTGCGTCAGCTGGGACAGCACGGGCTGACTGTGACGGGGCTGGCAGCAGTAAAGTTTTCCATGTGTAGGCTTGAAGCAAAATGTAATTAGCCTTTATGTGCTGAACAAGGGCCCATTGATGAATACAGCTGGTCTTTGTTTTGTCCTGTCATTGAGAGTGGGAGGTAAAAGTGTTCTTCTTCATGTTTATTAATGCAAGATTCCTTAGACAAATGGCAAGCACAGTTTAATATTTGTTGGAACATAGGGGCTTTTGCCAAAACAGTTGTTGTGTAAGAGGATTGCAGGGTTTCAGATTATAATCGTTTTCTGAGTTAAATAAATGAATTATTTTCCTGCTTTTTTTTTTTTTTTTTAAGAGTTAAAAAGGTCCCCCCTTCTCAGATGGTCATCCTGGTTACACTTTTTCCCACCTCTCTTAGCAAGTGGAGATTTTACACCCTCATTGGCTCGAGCGTGGAGAATCGAGCAGAGCGAAGCGGATGGCCTTGGAGGTGGGCAGACTTCCTTGGGCAGGCAGAGCCGGCCTGGGGAGGGGCCTGGACAGCTCACCGCCCGCGTCGCCGCGCCGTCTTTTGCAGCTGTTGACTTTTGCCTGGGCTTAGGGACGCTGCCACACGATCCTGGAGGAATGTTGCCCTCCCAGCCAAGTTACCCGTGTTCTGGGCAAAAGTGCAGGAATTCCCATTTTTGCTGAAGTCCACGGCCACCTCTTTGCTCTGTCCCCCAAAACCTCGTTGGAAAAGGAGCTTCCGCAGAAGCCCATTGAGTCAGCTGGTCACATTCCGCTTACCATGTGGGCTGAGGCTCAGCGCCCCTGATGAAAGAAACCACTGAATTGCACTGCAGACATACATTTTTTATAGCCAATGTTAGTCTTTGAAGAATTTGCACCTCCCAGACCTTTCCTGCCAGTAACAGTCACATTCCTTAAAGCTGTGCTCCTTGCCTATAGGCTTTTTAAAAAGATCAACATTGTCTACGCACATACGTAGAGAAATTTCTGAGGCCCATCACTTGAGTTAATAGTGGAGTATTTTTCTTTATACCATGTGTGTAGCCAGTGTTTTATCACAAAATGCCAGGTGCTCGGGGGAAGCAGAAAATGTTGCCCTTAATGGTTGACTTAATTTGCTTAGGGCTTTACTGAGATGGTTTCGGGGAGCCTTGGGCCTGCACTGTGGGGACAGGGGACTCTGTCCCAGCGAGAGCCCCGGAGGACCTAAGGCGCACTTTGGAAAACGAGGAAGCTTTCCATGTCGTGGGCAGTGCCTCCCCCCGGTGCGGGCTGCCGGGCTCCTCCCATGCATAACAGGTCATGTTGGTGTCTCGTGTGTTACCTGGTTTGCTTTCCCCAGATGAGGAGGTGCTCCTTGTACCCATCCCGCAGGCCAGGAAACAGTTCAGAAACACAGACTCAGGCCTCCAGCCTCTTCCTTAGGGCTCAAAACCCAGTGCCTGAGGCTCTGGATGTGGTGGCATTTAATTTTTTTATAGTCCCCATGAAAGACTCGGGAAACTGGACCAGAGAGAGCACAGACATTTGACTGACCCTGAGACTTCCAGAAGCACTCTGAGAGTCACACTAGACAAATATTGTTTCCCCTGATTGAATTTGCAAAGACTAACCTAAGTGTCCTGAAACTGAGCCTTTCTGCTGTACCTTTAAGAATAAAATTTCCTATTTCCTGTCTTTTTTGATGAGTCATCAATTTCCAGTACAGATTGCTGTAATTACCCTGGTTAGATTAATTTCCCTAAAAATAGAGAAGCAGCTAGTTTTATGGTTTTGAGGAGTATGGACTTGAATAAAGAACCTTAGAACCAAATCAGACTTGAAGGGAAAAAATGATGGCTTTTTTGTTCTTATATCTTATCTCTAAAAGCATTTAACAGCATTTTGTAGAATTCCTAGCATTTTCCATCCCTGTGCAAGTATTTTGCTTCACACCTAAAAATTCGAGGGCCGGACATGCCCTGAAAGGCTTTCCTTGGATTTGTGCTGGCGGCAGCTCTCGCAGCCTCCTTGAAGGAGAGCAAACCTGAGCTGGTGTCTCCCCTTGTCCAGGCAGCCTTGCTCTTAGAAAGAGGGGGTGGCTTTAGATTTTCTAATCCAAGTAGCCATCTCTCAGTGCCAAGGACTTCTGACCTGTTTCGTGGACTGCAGATAGGCCTAGAAATTCTCAGGCTTCCGTGAGAATCGGCCTCCTTTACTGTTTCTTGCTTCAGCTCAGCTTTACCAAGGGCCTGTATCATGTCAGCTGCTAGAACTACAGGGTGAAGCAGTTGGGGTGGGAGGGTTCGCTTACAGATGTTGTATGCACTGACTCTGATAGAAACGTGTGCGTTCATGTGCTTGCCTGTTTGTGACCTTAGATGTAGCCCTCCTCCTCCTCCCGCCTCTTGAGAGCATACTGGAGAGAAAACTGCTGTTTGTAGGATGTCACCTGGTTCCACAGGCTTCTATTAAAATGCTCTCGTCTCTTTAGAAATCCCTGAAGTTTTGCTAATTCACCTGAGAGGTAGATCTTAAAACTAAAGGAAATGGGTGAGGGACTGTTGGGGGAACCTCCGTTTGTAGAAGATCACGGAACCTCTAGAGACCCGTAGACGGGGCGTTAGAGTATGTGCCTCCCTGCTTCCCAGAGCTCTAGGGACAGTGTAGGATCATGGAAGTCCCTGCACACGGCACGGTGTTCTCAAATGGAGGCTGGAAGCCCCCTCAGAGCAGGGCCTTGACTCTCAGTCTTATCTCAGTTCCTGGTGTGTCTTGGACATGTGGGACAGTCAGTGTGAGCCTTTGCTGTGGGACACGGAGGTGGGCGTGTGGAGGTGAGTGGTCTCAGGACCTGACCAGCAAGGACGGTCTTGGCATCTGAGAAGAAAGCAGAAGCCAGCCAGACCTCCTAAGTGCGGCAAGGATGAAGACTTCCGAGAGAGGCCCAGCCTGGAACTTGCCCACTACCTTCTGCCCCAGTCCATTTCCTCAAAGCCGTGTGGGTCTGGCTCACCACAGGGAGTCCCCAGGCACTGCTGCGAGGGCCGTGGACACGCAGGGCACCGGACCCCAGCAAGCCCATTCGCTTCAGAAGTGGCCGCCAAGGAGGAGATTCGACACCCACCTACCGAGTCCCTGCTGGGGGCCCTTTGCAAGGGAGGCCAGAAGTCTAGCAGAAATGAGAGGGAAGACTGATTCCTTATAGATAACCTTTTTTATTTTTAATTACAAAAGTCATTCATGCTTTAATGTTCAGAATTGAGAAAATTCTAAAAGGTTTAAACAGTAAAATATCATTCATAATCCCATAACTTGGAGATATCTACTGTTAATATTTTCAGCCTATTTTCTTCCAGCCTTTTTTTTTCCTATATAATACCTTTTTTTTTTCTTTTGTTTTTTGCACTTGTTATCTTATGCATATGCACTTGTGATTTCTAGTTTTTTTACTTGGCATTTTATAAATATGTCTTTTATGTTACTCAGTATTCTTCAGAAACATAATATATGCTGCATAATATTCCATCAAATAGGTGTACCGTAAGCTAGTTACCCATTTATCTCCCTGCTGCTTGGGAGTCTGATTTATTACAGTAGTTTTATTGCCTTACGGGTTTTAAACTCGGAAGCTTTCTACTTCCTTCCCCCCCTTCGCTTTGCTTTTCTGCCAGTGGCCTTGGCTTCTTTTGGATGGCTTCCCCTACGCCATCATCAGATGAGGGTTTAGAACCAGAGAACTCTCCAGACGCCCAGTTCTGTACAAGGCTACTGTTTTTTGACATTGTAGATGTCCCAGCTTCACTCAGTTAACAGCCACTGGACCGTGGAAGTATCCTGGCCCTGGTTCCAGCTCTGTCACCGGGTGTGTCCTAATAAAGTCCCCTCCCTTGGCAGCACGAGATTTTTCCTCATTCGTAAAATGAGAGCAAGGGGCTGGATGACGAACGAGATCAAAGAGCCTGCCCATTTTTCAGCCTCTTGAACCTTATGACCCAGCGGTTTCCCAGAAGCCCCCATCTCCGATGCATTCACCCAGCAGCGACTGCGCCACCTGTTTGTAGAGTGGCCTTCCGGGAAGGCTATCCAGAGCCAGGGGAGGCCGCAGAAGCTGCGGTGGGGAGAGCCTGGGTGTCGGGTCACACCGAGCTGGGTTTGACTCCTGACTCACTGGATTGAGTAACCCGGGCAGGGCACTCGGCATCTTTGAGCCTCAGTTTGGTCATAGGTAAAATGTGAGGTGCCCAGCACAGCGTCTGCACAGCCCCTCAGCGCGTGCTGGTAGCTCGGCCGCGAGCTTGCCCCGGGTTCAGGTCTCCCCAACCCTGTAGACTCCCGTCTTTTTCCACATTGGACCTGTGGAAATGAGAACGTTGGTGTTGCAGGACCTGCTTTTTGATTCCTATCGGCCGCCGAGGCCCTTGGGGTGCGCGCAGCACCCTCCTCCCGGGGAGCTCTTAGTTTTAAACCTCTTAGTTAGTTTCCATTTGGGGGCTGGTAATGCAGGGGCAGAAAGTTCCAAGTTCAAACCGTTGCAGGGCTGTTACTGCCTTAATAAATGTGTCCCTAAAAATCAACCCTGGCAGTTTATGGCCGCCTAGTCAGTTGTCTTCTAAAATCTAAAGGCCAAGTTTACGCCGACCCCATCTTTAAAAGTGAGACCAAGTTGCTTTGTCCCGTGTGGTCCTCCCAGGGCTGGCTGCAAGACGGGGTCTGGCCTGGAGAACTGGGGGCTCTCTGCGCTGCGGTAAAACAAAGTAAGGGGGGTAAGGCTCTCGGGGCTCTTGTTCTGTGAGGTCGGCTCAAGAACTTTTTTGGAAGGAGCCTTGAGAATGAGAAGTTTCCTAGCGGAAAGGGAGAGCGAGCTAGATAATTGAAGGCATTGATCTCCTTCGCGGCTTGTTTGCCCTTTCATTCTCTTCCTGAGGTGCTGTTTGTTGAGGAATGTCTCCAATTGCCAGAGAGACAGCGGGCTGTGTCATATTTCCCCGCCAGTTCTCCTTTCAGCCCGAGAGCTGAGCTGAGCCTGCGATATGAATTTTTAATGCACAACTGTGCAGCCTTCCCCCTGCAGGCCGGCTGCCGGGCTCTCCTGAGCAGAGCACAGCCTCGGGGCAATCGCCACCAGCGGGAATTAACCCCCAAGTGATTATACCTGGGCCCCAATTTCCCTAAAGGTAAACCAGAGGAGTTGGGAGAGAAAATTTAAATATTAAAGTGGAATTTTATCAAAACAACTTGGAACACAAAAGCAGAGTGGATTCTTGAAATGTTTTGTAGTATCATCTCTTTTTACCTTCTCATTTATTTTTGTTTGTTTGTTTGACTAATTTCCCTTTGAAATATTTTTGCATTCTGTCCACCCTTTAAAAAGCTTTGTAATTTGTAGAATTTACAGAATATATAGATTACTGAATATTTTCCAGTTTCCAGGGAATGCCAACACCTAAGTAGAACTCCAGAATTTGTTATTAATACTGGCAAAAGAACCTGTTGTAGTAAGTGGTTAATTCTGTGTGTTGACATATGGTTGGTTGTTATTTTCTTCTGGTACTTTTCTGAATTTTTGAAAGTTTCAAAATAAGAAGAAGTTGTATATAAAGATTGCTTGAGTTTAAGTAAGTTAGAAATGGATGGAGTCTTCAATACGTGAGGCCAGGACAATCAGTTAACTATTTCAGGGAAATAGAGTTAGAGCTGGGCCTCCCGCAAAGTCAATTCTAGATGTTTTAAATGTTTATAGGTAAAAAAACAAAATAGCAAAAACACTACGAGAAATTTTAAGTGGGTATCTACATAATGAGGGAGTGGAAAAGGTCTCTCTCAGCATGTTGCCAAAGGTAGAAATCACAAAGGGGAAGCCAGAGCTTCCAGGTGTTAATTAATTAATTAAAAAATAAATGAACTGGAAAAAATATGTACAATTTGTTTCACAGAGATAGGGATAATATATATAAAGAGCCTTTACAAACCAATAAGTTTAACATCCCATTCAAAAGCTCTATATTTTCAACTCCTTACTAGACCATCTCAAGTGCAAGTGAAATTATTCTCCATAACTTCCGTTTTCCCTGCAGACAGCCCCTCCTTTCCGTAGCCCACCCCAGGCAAGCATGGTGTTCCTCCACTCCAGAAGCAGAAGGTACTTTCTCATTCCTTTATTATCCTTCCTATGTATTCTACCCTAATGACTTCTTTTACCTCCTTAAAATATTCTGAATTCCTCCCTTCTTTATCCACACTGTCACTGGGATAATTTTGACTTTTTTCCTCTCTTGGTCCCATTACTTCAATATCTTCCCAACTTGTCTCACTGGTATCAGTTTCTCACTGGACTAATCTGTTCTCTGAGTATCTGCTAACAGTATTTACACCTCTTAGGAGGTGCAGATTATTCCATTAACGTATAATGGAGCATGGATTTAGTAAACCACAGTAAAAGAACTACCACCAGCAAAAATCTATGGCTGACTTTGATAATGAACCGAAGGCATAGATGTATTTTTATTCTGAGCTAAAGGACATTTTTTCTTTTATAAAAATGAAGGCAGGAGAACAGATGTAACTCAAGTGATTGAGCACCTGATTCCCATGTACAAGGTCCTGAGTTCCATCCCCAGTACCTCATAAAGAAAAAAAGAAAGAAAGAAAAAGAAGGCAATTCCACCTGTGAGAAGGTTTAGTTTGAAAACTCATTTACTCAACAAGTGTCTTTTGAGCGTCTGCTGTGTGCTAGACACTGTTCCTGGCACTGGTGGTACTGCAGCACCTCGAGTTTCCGTCTTTAGACTTCTCTGCTTTCTCTCTCCCTAGGGGGTCCACTTAATTCCCATAACTTTAAATTCCATCTATATGCTGATGATGCCCAAATTTGAGTCTCCAGCCGAGACCTCTCCCCTCACCTCCAGACTCGGCTTCTCTCCTTAACAAGCATCCAAGCTTAATGTGGACAAAACTAAGCTTCTGATCTTTCCCATCAAACCTGGTCTCTCAGCTTCCCCCCTTGCCTACCTATGGTCAGTCCTCAACCCAGCAGCGGTGGTCCTCTCACATTGTCAGTTGGACTGTGTCACTCCTCGCAGAGCCCCGAAATGGCTCCCGCAGAATTCTTAGAGCAGCCTCCAGCTCGCTGTGCACTCTGCCCTGCCTCCCCCACCAGCCTGGCCTCCTGCTCCGTGCTGTTCTTCAGCAGCACCAGGGATGATTCCGCTACAGTACCCTGTGCCGTAGCACCTTCTCCAGATGTGATCTGGCTTTCTCCCCTCCCCCAGGCCCTTCCCCAGAGAAAGCCTATTTCAAATTGCTGTCCTCTTCCCCCACTGTGTTTTCCTCCACAGCATTTATCACTTTATGACATGCCACCTATTTCCTTATTTGTTGATCTCTCGTTACACCCGAGAACATAGGCTCCATGAGTCTTGTTGTTTTATTCACTGCTAGGGCCTGTGAATAGGTGCTCAAAACATGTTCCTAAAATGGAGGGAACCAGAGTCCCTGCCGGCTTGAGGCAGTCTCTAAGCCAACAAACAGGTTGCCGGATAATAAAGGCTTAGGTGGTGTCCAGTGCTGGGAAGACTTCAGACAAGTTGAAGGAGAAACGGAGTGCAGGGGAGGGCGCTGCTAGCCGAGGAGTCGGGGAAAGCCACTTGGTGGACAGGAAGTGTAAATGCCCCTCACGTGGGGCTCTGTTCTGTGTGGTTATTAAATGGAATCCACGCGCGCTCAGACTGCTATTTGTCTTATAAAACGGGCATTTACTCGTAGATTTGTTTAAATGAGGGGAAACATTGGACTGGCCGCTGTTCCGAAGGCTTTTGCTGTGATGTGGGCCACTCCTAGCACGGTTAGGTCGTAAAGTACACGGGAGTGCTAAGAGCCCTTTTGGAGGCAAGGATCTGTGGTGCACGGTGGAGGCCAAACACATCTGTCCTTCTTAGTAATGTTTAAAATGATCAGTTCTCGCTGCAGCCCCAGCTCCTTAAGCTTCACGATTAGGTAAGTTGCCCCTCACCATGCAGGTCCTAAACTTGAACAGGATTCCTTGAAGTATTTGGTTAAAAATGCAGGTGCCTGGGCTGCACGCCAGAGAGGCTGCCTTTGCAGGTCCCTAGGGCTCTGTAGCCCCCCAGGGAGTCCAATTCACGGGGTCTGGAAAGCTGATCCAGTTTTTCTTATTTGATCCTTGATTCTTGGCTTAGGGAAAGAGGTGTCCAAATAACTACGAAGGGACAGTGCAGTGGTGGCGTGCTGGAGCCCTCGTCCCTGGTCCCCTGGCTCCCGTGCTTGCCTCAGCAGGGACCGCACCGTTGTGTTAAACGTGGGCATCTGCTTGGCCCTGCCTCAGGAGAGGTGAGCGCTCAAGGGCTCATGTCTGGGTTCCCAGGGCGTAACCCAGCAAGCACAGAGCAAGACTTCAGTAGGTGTGAGTCATCCGTGACACCCCACCTGATATCCTGGCATGACACCCCATGTGGTATCTGCTCTTTACTTAAAGATCTAAAGAGCAAGTTTCTTGAATATTACATCTTTTTTTTTTTTAAGAAGTGTTTTTTTGTTGTTGTTGTTTTTGTTTTAAGATTTATTTTTTATTTATTTATCCCCCCCCTTGCCGCTTGTGTTGCTGTGTCCATTCGCTGTGTGTCTTCTCTGTGTCTGCTTATCTCCCCCTTGCTGTGAGGTCTTGCCGCATCAGCCCACGGCGCCATGCGAGCCGGCCTGCCCTCACAACGAGGCCGCGGGAAGCGAACCCGGGCCTCCCATATGGTAAACGGGGGCTCTATCCATTGAGCCACACCCGCTTCCCTGAATATTACATCTTAAAAGCCAAAAAAAAGAAAAGAAAAGGCAGCGTGGCTGGCACCACCACCGCGCCGTGCCCCACCCCACCGGGTGACCACCGGTTGCAGGTGGCTCTGGGAAGCTCTGCAGTTCTGGACTCTGACTCTGCCAGGAGAGCCCCAATGCCAAGTTTAAAGTACCGACGTAGGGTTTTCTGATTCATCATTCTTAGGATGTAAGCAGCCAGGTTGTTGGTTCAAACCTGGCAGGGTCCACTCAGAGACCCTTGAGTGCCCAGAGTGTTCCCAGCGCTGTGAGGGCCTGGTCAGGGTTGGGGCTGGGTGAAGACCCACAAGTCCTGCCGCTGGAGCTCTAGAAGTCATGCTTAGCTTTGATTGAAGTTCGCCTGTTCTCTTTTATAACTCAGAAATCACTTTTAGAAAAATGAATGAGTCAGATCCTTATGTACTGGTCTGGAAAGCTCTTCTGTGTATGTGATTAAGTGAGAAAAGCAAAATGCAGACCCCTGTGCATAGTATGCTACCAAAAGGGGGAAACACATACTTGTTTGCTTGTAAATGCATTGAACATCTCTGGAAGGAGATGTAGGGGGCAGGGCTGAATCTTAAATTCCAACCTATTTAGCCCTTTCTGTAGCCTCCACGCTGATGAATTTAAACGGAGGAAGGGGTGCTTGTTAGCCGGCAGGGCTGGCGGCCGTTAGCCGATGGGAGAGAGCTCTTGTTTATAGTTTGCCATCTCTCTGTAGCTCATAGTCACCAAGTTTTAAATTAAAAAAAAAAAAAAGCCCACGCACTTTAACCATCTTCTTGAATATGGATATCTTTAAAGCAAGTTGTGATTCTGTGCCAGATATTTAGCTGAACGGTCCAAACCCCGAGGAAAGAAGGGAGAATGTGCCTTGGTTGGTTGTATCTTCCACTGGAGAGCAAGACCTCGGGCAAGTTAGTTAACCCCTCCTGGCCGCGGCTGCCTTACCAGGTGGAAAGTGCTCGGATGGTCCCTGGGCCCTTGTGGGGGTCAGGAAGTGTTAGCCATCGTCGTCTTGTTAATACCTCCCACACCCCGTAGGCTGGCTTCCCACCACGAGTGCTAGGTGGGCTTCAGCGTTTGCTCGGAAATAATTAGCCATCTTTACAGTAAAAAATCAAGTCTGAGATGGGAGTGTTGGCACTGCATAACCAGTTCTATCAAGAGCTCCTTGGTTTGCGTGTGCTCTGGGGGCGCGTGGCCGTGCGGGCGTGGGTCACGGTTGGGCATGTGCCATGGCAGTACCCCGGCCCCGGGGCAGTCACATGCACACTGCTTTCTGCTCTGTTCTTATGGCTTGACATCACTTCATACAGCAGCACCTACTCATCTGGTTTGTCATTTTGGTGACAAAATTTTATTTTCATCACTTGAAGAATTAGCATTTACTTACCCATTCTTGGTTTGCAGGCATTTGGTTATTTTCAGTTTCTCATAAATAATTTTTATTTAGAAAAATATTTCCTTAAAATACTTTTCAGAAAGAGAGATTTCTAGGGCAAAAGGGATGCCGTTGTACGGCATGTTGGTTTGAGAGCAGTGAACCCCTTTAGGGGAGCAGCAGCTCCTTACTGCCCATTTCCTCTTTCCACAGCCCAGCGGTGCTGGGGCCTGGGGAACACTGCCCAGCTCGGACCTCGAGTGCCAGAGCCGGAGGAGAAGGGAGGGCCTGCCCTGCTTTCTGCTTCTCTCTCTGCCATGCTAGGTGCAGCCTCACAGAGTTTGAACTTCATGTTTGTTAGCACCGGGCTCAGCATTTTCCCATCGGCTTGTTTACTCTGTGTATTTCCTTATAGCGCATGAACATGGGTACAGTGGGAACTGGGTGATAATTCTATATATGTTCTGGGTTTTAACTAATCACTCGCATTATTCATTGCTTTTACCTATCAGTTGCTTGTCTTTATTTGAGTCTCTGTGATTTTCATTGTCCAGAAATGTCTCATCTATATATATAATAGATTCTGTCAGCTTATCATTAATAATTTCTAATATGGTTTCAGTAATAGAAAATGGTCTTTCCTGTCGATCCATTGTATCTTTAACCTGTTTGGAATTGATGATAGCTTTTGGAGTGAGGTATGTTTCTGTTTGTTAGCCTTCATATTAATGCCCAATTTGCCCAATAAGTTTGATGATTCCTTCCTCCCATATTTAATATTTGCATCTATCTCTGGAATTTCATTCCATCCATCTGATTTTTTGTTCTAGTAAGCACCAAGCTGTTTTGGTAATGGTACAATGTTTTCTATTTTAATATCTC
>JAQZBX010006536.1:0-13711 GCA_029593785.1 Cabassous unicinctus | reverse complement strand
CTTGTTATTTTTTTTAGCAGTTTTATTGAGATATAGTCACATACCATTCATCCATCCAAAGTGTACAATCAGTGGCTTTCAGTGTAGTCAATTTTAGAACAATTTCATTACTCCAAAAAGGAAAACGCCACACCCCTTAGCAGTCACTTCTCAATCCCTCCATCCTTCCCCAGCCCTATATAACTGCTAATCAAATTCCATCTTTATAAATTGATTTTATTTACATTTTATATAAATGGAATCATACAATATGTAGTACTTTGTGTCTGGTTTCTTCCTCTTAGCATAATGTGGTTTTGTTTGCTTGTGTTGCCTTTTAACATCTTGTAACAGTAGCATGCATTTGTGCGGTTTCAAAGACAATCTCAACTCAGCGGCGTTGCCATATCCATATCCCACATGAATTTTCACTGTGCTCTACAGCACAGCACTTAATTCCCACATGCTTAATGTTTACATCTCTGTTGTAGATGAGATAAATCGTTTATTTCCTTTTCTAGATATTTGTTACTGGTTTGTGGGAGTTTGTTTTCTTGTCTTCACCAGAAACCATGGGACTTGGCTGAACTCGGGGTTCTCGCCACTCAGTTCAGGTGAAGCCCTTGGCTTTTGTGAGCGTGTGACCACATTGCCTACAAGCAGTGAATTTGTACCCTTTTGTGACGGAGCATCCAGTCCTCTTCCTTCATTCCTGTTTTCAAAAGGAGCACTATTTGTTTCTCTGTGGAGAACAACGGGTGCTCTTAGTTTTGAGTATATGCCCCTTTTCATATTAACCAAGTACTCCAGTGGTTTTTGGTTTTTTTTGTTTTTCCCTTTTAAATTAATCAGTTTTGGAGGGAAGCAATCATACATAGAGATAGAGCATATTATGTATATGTGTGTATATAGTGTTGAAATATTTCCTAGTTTTCCCATTTAATATTCTTATCTACTAATTCTGGGTTCATCATTTGTACAAGGAATTCATCTATTATTTATTTCTTTTAAGTTCTCATTCTCTCCTGTGGTGTAATAAGTTTCCTAGTAGGATTATACTTCTATATATTGCATTTCTTTCCATTTTGATTTTACATATTTTATAGATTGTCTTGCCTTATTATTTAAAATAAGTTCATGCTGGATGTGTTTTTATTATTTGCCATGCCTTTTAGTGTTATTTATTTCTCCTTAGTGTCATTATACAACCTATAATATTGGTTAATGTGGTTTAAAGTCTTACATTTAAAACCTTAGACTTAGAAAAAAATTAGTCACGCTCTGCATTTTTACTTAGTGTGTTTCTACTGCAGTTTGTTAGATTTTGGGTTTTCTTCCAATATGTGTTTCCTTTTTATTGGGGACTTTGCACCTGATTACATTTACTGATGTAACTCTGCAAGCTCCTCTCTAGTTGTTGACACTGCCCCCCACCCCCCAGCATTCTAGTAACCCTGCCTTAACCTCCGTGATCTATTTAAGGAAAATTGACGGTAAAGCTTAATGGACGGCCCAGATGTCCTTGTGAGTCTTCCAGCCTGTCTAGCGCTGCTCTGCCTGGCTTCCCTCTCGCTGCTCAAATTCAGTTCCAGCTGCAGAACCCTCGAGCACTTCTCTGTTCCCCTCCCTAAATCTCAGTTATTTCTCATTCTGGATCCTTTTCAAAATTATATTTAAAATTCTCTTATCATACCGTCCTGTTAGTACATGACAAGTCTAGTATAGCAGTGAATTATCCCCAACACATTGCCCTTGCCACTTGCCTCGGCAGTGAGACCCAATCTTTTATAGAACATTATGAACCTACCGTAAATTTCTGCTGGTGAATTCTTTTAAGTTCTTCGGATTTTCCAGTGATTTTCTACTGTTTTCCCAAAGCAGCTGCCTACTGTTCAGCAGGATTATCAACTAGTAGTAAGAATCCATTATTCCCTAGTGTATGGGGGGAATTTTTCACAAAAGTTGAGGTATTTAAATAGATCCCAAAGGGTGACATACCTAGACAGAGATGGCCTTAGGATCACCTTGTTTTAACAGTCTAGGTGCCTTTTTAACCTATACTAAATTCAGAAATTCATCAGCTGGGTGTCCAGGGTCCTTCTGTAAGGGTTAAACCTGGGAAGTACCCAACCCTCTTATTTGAAAAGTGACTGAGCCCAATTTCCTGTCCAGAATTACAATGACATTGTACATCCATGATCAAAAGCATTGCTGAGCTGTCCAGCCTGTAATTTGATATATGAGTCTTATAGCTGGCCAGAGCTAGAGATTATACCAACTGAACTTACCTGCCCACTAACATGGAAGAGAGAGTTTGTCTTACCCAATAAGAATCCCTTTCAAAATGAATTCTATAATAAAATCAGGAAGTTGTTTTTGTTTATAACTTAAAATTTTCATCACACCTTCCTCCAAAAAGAATTCCAAGCTGCTTTAATAGAGATACAGAATCAAAAAGGCTCCAAGAGTTTCAGGGGTGGAGCTCAGTGGAATTAGAGAAGGCCCAAAACTGAGAAGATATTGCTAAGACTTGGATTTGAATGAAAAGCTACACTATTCAGTAACCCAATATGACCAAAACATTCCAGACATAGGATTTTTAAAGAGTCAAAGTATTACTGTGATACTCTGATACACTGTTTGCTTGGCGACCTTTCTATTTTTTCCCTATGCCTGAGGATTGTGCACTTCCTTTGTGGTGTTTCAGCGATCAGACAGGATGGAGGGTGTTCTTAAAGACTCATGGCCAAACGCGATGATGTCAGAACGAAGAGAAGGGACGGTCTTGGTGGGGCCAGCGAGTCTGGCCCCGTCTGGATTGTTTGTATAACACTTCACAAGTAGACTAGGAACCACTGAATTATTCATTTGCAAGTTGCCCTAAAAAAGGCACTTATGCTGCAGAAATGCAGACTTTCGGTGCCGGGAGAGGAAGAGGAAGGACGCTGGTTTTCCTGTGAAGGTGCTGCAGCCTTCACTGCCCTTTGGGGCAGGTTTCACTTCCCAGCCGATGTGGGCTGAAGGAAACCACCGGCTGGCTTAAGTGCAGGGCAGCTAAGGGGGGAGGGAATTGTGGACAGATGCAATGAGGGACTCTGAAGCCACAGGTAAGCTGAGCATTTCCTTTGTTGGGGGGTTGCAGGTGGAGGAAGGGTTAGAAGTAGATTTCAAGCCAGGAGTTGCTGAGTGGTCAGAAGGCCCCAAGGGTGGGTGTAGACAGGAGAGAACAGCCCTTGCCTGGGAGATGGGCCCAGGAAGTCTCTGTGGCCTTGGACTTGGGGTGGGAGTAAAGAGGGGGAGAAAGCCGAGAGTAATAGCTAGTATGCAATTGGGAATCTTTTTTTATTCTTAGTTTTAGCTTCTCTGTCACCAAACCTTTTCTTAACAGTTCCTACCAAGTGGTACTTAGGGGAGAAAGGGGGTAATTAGAATCCCTTACGTTTTGGAGTAAAAGCAGGGTTCTCCCCCTAGACTGGCTGCCCGCTGTGACCTTGAGCTCTTACTGGGCCTCACTGGGCCTCAGTTTCCTCACCTGTGAAACCCAAGCAGTTTTTTGTTTTGTTTTGTTTTGTTTTGTTTTTCTGAGTCTGTAGGTCTCGTTCGTGGCACATCCTCTGTGCAGGAGGTGGGTAAGAGAAACAGGTGCTCTGCCAGTAATCAGATGAGTTTTCTAGAGCCATCAGTGGCTTGGCCAGCACCTGTTGGTTGTATTTATACAGGTCAAGTAAACAGAGAAAGGGAAACAAAATCTGAAAGGTGATTCTGAAAGAAAGAATGCTCAGACTGAACAAGCAGCACTCCAACGACTGCAAAGATTTGCTGACACATTTTTACATGACATAGGTGAAGGGAACTTTAAAAACGGAACATTTACAGGTGGCATAACAGCAGCCCTTCCAAGCAGGTGGTTTCTGTGCCATCTGTACAGAAACAGGAGACGCAGCCCCTTGGGCCCACACGGCCCTGCTGCTGTTGCTCTCGGCCCCCTGAGTCGCTGGAACAGTCTGTGCGAGCTCCCGGAGGGCTGGGGCCACCTTGGCTGCATCTGCACCTGCCTCTGTGCCCAGTGGTGCCCCGTCTCCCAGGGCACACGGCGAAGGGTGGCGTGAAGTGAACAGTACTCTTTGGCCTCAGTTTTCTCCATTACCTAAGCAGAGGCAGCACAATGTGAGAGCCCCCTCTTCTGACTTGGATGGAGGGTGTGGCTTTAGTGTCCCTTCTAGAACTTATTCTTTTCCAGTCCTCTGGTCTCAAGTTAACAATCTTTTCCTATCTCAAAGGTATATGTATATATGATTTTTAAATCATATTCTTCTCATGGAGATGAGCTTCTTTGGTCATTTCCATACATTTTCTGCTCATTGATGAGTGAATAAATTGGCCCCTCAGAGAGGCTATCTAACTGTCTTGACTCAAGTTAGCAAAGTACCGAGTTGGGGCTGAGCTGGACTTCCATCACAGAACATCCATCTTCAAATCCTGAATTCTTTCCCAGCAGCCACGTTTCCCGGGCATGCACATCTTCTGCTCCAATGTTTTAATATCCTGTTTTATCACCTCATTTCTGGAATAGTATCAGTTTAACGTCTTTAGAGTAGACAATTGATGATGGAGGGATGTAAACTGCTGTGGCTATCTCTGTTTATATATTGCCTTGTAAGTTGTTTTGTTGTTTTACTTTCAATTGTGGAAAATTTCAAACATACAAAAGAGATGAACCCCATTCATGGCTGATCCTGGTGCTCCTGTCCCCCTTCTCTGGTTTTACCTTGAAGATACTTCCAAAAACCTGTCATTTCATCTTAAAGACATTTTAGCCTGTATATTCTCACAATAAGGGCTGTTTTTTAATATAGTCACAATACTATTATCACATCATAAACTGATTTCTTAATGTTCTCAAATATATCTAGTTGATGTTTAAAGTTCTAGTTGCCCCTGAATGTCATAAAATTTGTTTAAATCAGGATCCAAGGTCTGCACACTGTAATTAGTTGGTAAGCCTGCTAAGACTCTTTGTAGATCTGCCCCCCTCCATTTCTTTTTCTTTTCCTTGCCATTTATTGGTCCTGAAGAGTTTCCCACAGTCTGGGTTTTGCTGGTTGCATCCTCAGATGTCATTGGACATGTCTCTCTGTCTTCTGTAATTCCTGTAAATTTGTAGTTGAATCTAGAGGCTTGATCAGAGTAAAGTTTGATTTTGTTGGCTACCTTCTAATATGTTCTGGAATTGAAAATTAGTTCTAACCAGAAGAGAAAAACCAAGAATTTTAGCGTACTGCAATAATAGTTAATGTGTGCAGAGACCTTTGTGGTTTACAAAACTCTTTCTGCTCCGTCGATGTTCTTATTTTATCCTCATGCCAATTTCTTTGAGAAAGGTGCCATTATTCCTCCTGTACAGTTGACTGATGAGCTCAGGGGTGTGCCCCAGGTCAACTGCCTGAAAAGCGATGGAGGATTTGAACCTCATTTGGTTTACCAGCCATCCTCTCTGGGTTCTCTAGATCACAGTTTTCCCACTTACAACTCCGGTGTCTCCGCTTTACTTCGGGCCCCATGCACTTGATTTAAGGGGGAGAGGACTTTCCCATCCAGCCTCGTAGCCATTACTTGTGGCTGAGCAGTGCTGCTTGAACTCTAGAAAAATGGCAGGAAGCATCCGAGGATTAATCCAGATGCTTATCCCAGGAGTCGTAGGATGGTTTCCGCAGCAGAACAGAACGTATTACACAAGATTATAACTTAAGTCTTTGGCCACAGCTGTCCCCAGCTCCCTCTCTGGAGACGACTGCGTCTGCCTGACAGTCACAGGCTGGTTTTGCTCACACTGAGGGCCACGCTGGGCTGTGACCAGCCCCCCAGGGGCTCCCACTGTCCTGCGGGCTCGGCACAGGTGGAGCGCTACCCCTGTGTGGGCTGGAAGGCTACACCAGTAGAGGAGGCGCTTATTTAAATTGTTTCAGATAGACAAATCAGCTAAATAGTGGGACAAGAAGGGAAACGTGCTCCCCATTTGGGGTTGGAAAGATGGGGCTTACCTAAAATTGATTCTGTTACTGCATTTGTTCTGATGTACGTTTAAATGTACATCTGTTACTTTTAAATTTAATATGACTGCCTCAAAAAAGGACAATTGCATAGTTAATTTCTGAACAGGCAGAGGTACATGCTGGCCATATAACTGTCTCTTGACACTGTTTCCAGAAGGTGAACCCTAGGAATCAAGCTCTTCACCCTCACAGAGCCTGGATGTGATGGGGGGTGGGGGGTCAACCCTCAATTGACATGTTTGATCAGGGGCTTGGATGGATGCCAGATGGCTTCACCCTTCTCCTCTCTTTCCAAGCAGAGGCGGTTAAAGGAACAGCCCAGGTGGAAAATGAAAGAAATGTGGCTTATCAAGAAAATCTTTAACCAGAGAGCACATCCTTCCCCTCCTTCCTCTCCCCTCTCCCCACATCAGCCCAAGTTTGCCGAGCCCCTCATGGTACAGGGCACCTGGGCTCAGCCGTGAGCAGGCCAACTGCACACAGGGAAGCTTATTAGCTCAGGGTCTTCCTAGACTTTTTTCCCTACAGAAATTGTCACCTTGTTTTTCCAAAGCTCTGAAAAATGGCAAGAATGAACTATTTTCCTTCCACAAAAACAACTTTCTCTAAAAATCATATTTACATTTGGCAAAATCAATCCTACACTTTCTGCTTTTTAAAATAATAGCCATGGATTACAGTCAAGTGGGTAGTGGATTCCGGTGACTTAGCTGTTGTTACTTTGCGTGTTGAGTTAGCCAGTGTTTCGTGAGTGCTGCTGTGCTCAGGATTAAGCAGTGAGTCAACAAGAAATCACTGCACAGACCATATCCTTTGAGATGGGAGCAAGTGCAAGAGAAATAAGCCAGGGTGGGCGATGGCGAAGCGGACTGGGGCAGCCCCTTCCGAGGAAGCCGCTTAAGCCGAGACCTGGGTGGTGACAGAGGCCACTGTGAAGATCTCGGCAGAGCGGGCAGCAGGAGTGGCCGAGGCCTCCTGAGTCGCTGAGTAAAGAAACCGTAAGAGTGTTTGCTGATTGGGCTACAGAAGGCAGTTTACATGTTCCCCAGAGACTGTAAAAAACACTTCTTCCAGAAGCAAAGACCCAGCCACAGCACAGTGGCTCTGAGGAGGAACCAGTTCTGCACTTGAGGTTCTTTGTTTGGAAGGCTAGAGTGTTTGAAAAATGGGAAGGCTGGAGAAGGAGCCGAGGTGTTTATGTGAGGTAGTTCTAGAATTGCCCGTGGCCTCTGCTCCCTGCAGGGGTGTGGGCCAGCTGGGGCACGAGGGGGTCTGACTGGGAGAGCGGGATCTGCAAACAGGCTCGATGCAGACGGGTGCCGCAGGCTGGATTTGAGCGCTGGCCCCCATGGAGTGCAGTGGTGGGAAGGGCCAGCCAAGTAGAAGAGATCCCCCAGGAAGGGCCCTCCCAGGCCATGGTGGGCGGGAAGGGGCCCTGGGCGCCAAGGGGAGGCAGGGTCGAAACGCCGCAGGGCTGGGCTGCCAGGCTGCAGCACTTGGACCGGACAAGCTGGGATGTAGGGTTAGTTTTTTTTTGTTTTTTTTTAGAGTAATGCCATCAAATCTGTGAAAGCTCACTCTGTCGACAGAGGGAAGGAAATGCTCCAAAAAATATGTTTATGAATCCACCCGACAAAGAGGACAAAAGAAACTAAAAGCCTATCTCATATATAAATATTAATGAAAAAATACTAAATAAGATATTAGCAAATAGAATTAAGGAGCACATTGAATGCATAATGCTCCACAACCAAATGGGGCAAGTAACTGCCGGTATAATTTACCGTTTTAGTGGGTCAGAAGAGGAAAACCATTTAAGTGGCTCCATAAATGCCTAAAAGTGCTTAATGAAACCAATATCCATCTTTTATTAAAGAGTCTTAATAAAATAGCAACAGTGGGATATTTCATTAACAAGATCTGTACATCAGCAACATGATCTGTATGTCAGTAACCAAAAATCAGCATGTTTAAATCGTGAGATACTAGGGGCATCACTGATAGAGTCAGGCACCCAGCAAGGGCCCCCCCATCGTTGTTAAGTTTGGAAGGACTGAGGAGCGCAGTTACACGAGCGAGAGACGTGAGGGCCGTGAGTAGGGGCCTGTGAGACTAGAGAATGCCAGGAAAAGCCGAGAGAGCCGCTGAAAAACTTACAGATCAGAGTCACCCACCGCGTAGAAAATAGAATAGGGCAAAAATTACGTAATAGCAGCAAAAACGGTAAAATGTCAGGGAAAGCTCACAGGAGGTATGCGAGGTCCACAAGAAGAAAACTTAGTCTTAACAGAGGGCGTGGTGGAAAGACGAAGCAGAGAGGCAGGGTTGTGAAGGCGCCGCGTCTCCCTCCAAAATCTTACAAATGCCAAAAAGCAAGGTGATTCTAAAGTTCATGTGGAAAAATAAGCAAGAATAGCCAAGAGATTTCTGCAAAAAGAATGATGAGGGAAGACTAAAATATGAAATATATTGTAGCGCCAATGACAGCAGTTTTGGTCTCGCTGTGAAACCCAAATCCCAAATTTGTCCCAAATCCATCCCGGAAATTTTTTAATGATAAGCTGCCGTTTTAAATCAGTGGTATAAAGGTAGATTATTCAGCTTGGAAGCAATGCAGATTTAAAAGCTGAATGAATTTAGCATGATGATTTTCATTTTCTCCATCTGGAAGGTTGTGCCGCCCCCTGCCCCACTGTACCTTCCCCCAAAACTAGTGTTCATCCTCCAGGATACAGCCCAGACGTTCCCTCTGCCACGAACCTCTCCCCTCAGCCCCTCTCTCTGGGGTCTCGCAGTACCCACATATCTGGCTCTGTTCACCTCCCTCGTGCCCACCACCGCGTCGGCAGTGACAGAGCGCACTGCCCTGGCCTCTCTGCATACAGTCGGCACTTAGACATTGAGCTCCTAGGGCGGCCAGGGGAGACTCCTGCACTGTCGTGAGGCAGGTGTCGCTGCCACTGCAGACTCATCACCTGCGACGGTTGGGGCCTAGTGAGTGCTCAGTGGGCTCCCCGCAAACAGCCCACGGTCCCTGCTGCACAGGGCAGGACACAGTGCCTGGCTCCCGTGGGACTCTGCGGGCCAGCTTCCCCCTCGGTGAGAACCGAGCTTTGGGGCTGGGAGCAGCTTTGCCTAGGGGCTCATCCACTCCCTGTACCCAGCCCTTTGTGTGCCCATGCAGGAGGGGGGGTACTCGTCAGAGGGGCTTCCAAGCTGCCCCTCTCTCCACCTCCTCCTGCTACCTGCGAGGCTTGCTGCTCTGCCTCCTCTACCCCCTTGTGCTGTGAGCGCCCGCCCAGGGTGTAGACTGTCATGAAAACGATCTGCCTTGCTGACAGATAAGGGCGTCAAATGCGGCATCCAGGGCAGAGGCGGAGAGTTCACTTTATTCAACACACTGGACAGGGAGCCCGTGTAGCTCAGTGGGTGAGCGCCTGCTTCCCATGTACGAGGTCCCGGGTTCAATCCCCGGTACCTCCTTAAGGGGGGGGGGGCAGGGATAATTAATCTTGAGATATTTCTTATTTTGAGGCTAAAGAACTTTGCATTCTAGTATTGAGACTATTGGCTTTTAACTTGCATCCAAGAAGACCCACTGATCTTTGAAAGCTGTTCTGTACAGCTTTTCTAACTCCTTGAAGATATACTTTGTTTTAACAACTTCCAATGTCAGTGTGATTGTTTGGGGATTGAAATATGCACAAACTTTGTCCTGGCACCATACGTTAGAACTCAGGAGGCTGGGGCGAAAGCCAAATGCAGTTTCTAACAGGGATACGATTTCAGTTCCATCGACCTTGACCATGTCCTTTTAAGTTCCTCATAAAAAATTGTGTGTTAGACCAGAGAATACCCTGAAATGATCTGTAGGAACTGATTGAATGAACTACATATTCTAGGCCAAACTGAAATTATCCGCTCTTTGAAGTCAGGGCAGAGCATAATGCAGTGCAGGTTAATAGATCAGTGGAAGCTGTTTTGTCAGCTCATAAAAAGGTGAGAGGACTAAGTTTTTATTATAAATAGTTTTGCTGAGCAAACAATATGTGCGGTTATTATAGACCTGGGAAAATAAATGATTTTAGACTAATGTCCAGCTCCAGGTACTGATGTAGGAGTCAAGCCTTCAAGATGCAAAGAAGGAGAAACCTTTAGAATATCGTTGCCACGCACGGTGAGAGCTCGTGCGACTTAATTCATCACTGCACTTGTGAGATAACATTTGAGGTGCAGTATCCACCTCTGGGCATTTTCCCATTCCTCGCTGAGGGCAGTCGGTATGGCAGGATTAATTTTGTCGTCGTGGGGGTCGCGGTTTGGAGAGAGAGTGGGCCATCAGGACTCGGCAGGGGACGTGTCCTAAGATGAGCCCAGCGCCGGCGCGGCGCCCGCCATCTCGGTCCTATTCTGTGAATGCTGAGGCCTGGTTCTCGTGGGACGAGGAGTGCCGTGGCTGAGCGTAGCGTCTTCAAAAGCCCTGGTCTCACTGAAATCCTGCTTGTGCTCCCTTTGACCTTTTAAAAAGCAGGCCCTCTTGAGAAATGGACAACAAGCCTTAGGGCTTTTAAAATAATAATCTGAAGTGTTTTTTTTCTTGCCAACTGTATCCCTTGCTCCTTCCATTGTCTTCTTCTGTCTTTCTGGTCCCTTCTGTGAATGGGAGCTGCAGCCCCCAGGCCCTGCTCTCATGGCGATACCTGGTATTGAATGGCCCTGCCTTACAACAGCAAAGCTCTGCATTGTCCTTAGGGTTTGAAAGCTTTGGAAATAGGAGAAGTTGCTCTTGTAATGGAAGGTAAGTTATCACATTCAATATTTCGGTCAGTTTAGCAGTTGCTTAGTAACAGACATTAAACTGACCAGAAGATGGAAAACTTTAAATTCATTTCCAGTGATTGCCTCGAACTTCCAAGAAGGCACCTTCCTGTTTAAATGTGACTGACTTTTTATAAGCGACTGGAAATGTTACAGCGATGATGCATTGTTTTCTGGATATCAGATACACTATCGAGCATCCAAGACCATTCATGGAGAAGAACTCCAGAGTGCTGAGCATTTGCCCAGGCCCTTTACCCCTGGCAGGACCCAGACCACTGCTTCCCAGCCCCTGTGGGCCCCAGCCTTGCCGATCCCGCCTCGGTATGAAGCCAGGCCTCTTGGAGCCCCACTTCTCCAGCCCTGGTGCATCTGACGCAGTCCTTGTCCCTTCGCCTCTGGAGACAGCCGGGTGGGGAGCGAGGCATGGATGAGAGCAGGTGCGGCTGGGCAGGCGGCCTTCCGGCAGCCATGGCGCCTCATCTTCAACTCTGCACCCCCAGGACTGGGGAATCACACCTGAAACTGCCTCCTCTTGGTGCTGCTTCTCCATAAAGGCCAGAGGAAGCTCCTGGGGGAAGGACAGCTGAGGGTGTTATCCCTCAGTGCCAGGGACCATCCCCACCCCTTCCTTCTTCATTCAGCAAAAGTGTATCATAAAACTACTGTGCACCTTTCTTAAATTCATCTTGAGACGCATAGGGCCTGCCCCTCTGTTCCCCCCCCACCCCCATACACTGCCAGAACGAGCGGCGCAGGTGGGCCCCGGAGAGCGCAGTCCTCTGGAAGACAGACTCCGGGCCCTGCAGCCGGTGTGATCTGAAGCCCGCTCAAAATAAGCATGACAGGTACACTCAGGGAAATGAGGGACAAGACTAGCAATGTTGAGCAGAAACAGGGCGTAGTAAAACATGAACCAAGTGGAAATAACAGGTATGAAAAATAGAATGACAAAACTAAGGAACAACAGAGAAAAGAGAAATGCCAGGGTAGGTACAGCCAAACGCTGCTCAGATCGAATTGAAGAGCCTTCCCAGAAGGCACCAGGGAAGGATGAAGAAATAGCAAGTGCAGCAGAAAAGCCGGGGGCCAGGCGGGAGAGGAGAGGCCTCCCCTCACACGCACTCGAGGCCTCCCTGCTCACCGGGCCAGGCCGTGGCCCCCCAGCGCCCTGCTCTGCTGCCAGCCCCCTGGCCTGCTCCAGAGAAGGTAGACCTCGCCAACCGCTTTCCCCCTCTAAACCTCATTTTGGGTGCTCAGCAGCTGCCTATTTCCGTCTTTCTCTTCTAAATGCACAGCCCTGACCCAGGGCCGGGAACGTTCTCGGGACACAAGAGCAAGCGAGGGAGGGAGCCCCTAGCAGGGACGTTTGCCGCGTGCGTCTGGACTTTGTAAAGCCGTGATGCATAACTGGTGGAAATTCCAAAGTGTTCAGAAGTAGGGGTTTGCCCTGAGCACAGTTTCCGAGCTTTCTGTTGCCTTTTGTCCCCCGTGGGGCTCACCCTCGATTCCTCCGTCAGCAGCACCTGTCCCCACGGCTGCCGGGGTTCTGCGTCGTGTTTAATCCTCTGTGGCTATGAGGGAGCCTTTTCTGTCTGTTGGGGCTTGGAGGGCTTCTTTTGAGGGGCTGCAGGAATGGGGTTTGTAGCTGAAGTGGCCCCTGCCGCCCGCCTGCCTCCAGCCCTTCCCTGCAGGGCCTCCTCCGGGTATTTATGTTACCAGCAGACGCTGCCTTCTGCATGGAGTCATCCTAAAAATAGCATCATTTAACTGGGCCGTTTTGCACGTTGTTTCAGACTTTTCTCAGACCAGTGTGAAAGCAGGGTACTATTTCAGAGCAGGGCCAGCGAGGGCTGAGCCTGCCATCAGACGGTGCAGTGCAGGCCTGGCACGGAGGGGCAGGGGCTGGGGAGGGGGCCTGCAGGTGCTGGGACTTGGAGCACAGGGGCGTGCGCATGAGGGTGGGATTGAAAGCTGTCGGCAGCAGAGTGGCCCCCACACTCCAGCAAGGGCCTCTGTGGCTGAAACATTTGGCTCCATTTTCCACGGGTGCAGTAAAACCTTCCTTGGGTCCCGGCCAGTCTCAGCTGCGGCCTCCTACCAGGGGCCGTCCACCAGGACTTGTCTTGCAAAAACTGGAGTCATGATTTGCCCAGGCGTCCTGTTCTATCCTACCCTGGACGTTGTGAAATGGGCATGCCCTTTCCAAGAGACTCTCAGCATTCCTCTTTCTCTGGGGATATAGTATGTCAGAAGTGTCACTCGAGGAAGTACTTCCAAAAAAGAAGGAGAAATAAGAGCCTGGAAACGCCATTTCTATGAGCAGGTCAGGTGATATCAGTTAGCTCAGGTGTTTACAGAGCCAGCTAGAGACCCCAGCCTGCACTGCCATCCTCATCGGCAGTCCCCCCTCCAGCCGTAGCCCCGTGCTTCTCCCAGCGCTGTCGGAGCCGTCACTGCCACGTACAGCGCATGCTGTTCCTTCTCCTAGAGTAGCTCTCCCCAGCCCCTTCCCACACTGCCAGCCTGGCAAACTTCTACTTATCCCTTAAAACCCAGCTCATACCTCACTTCCTCTGAAGTCTTCCCTGACTTCTTCCCCAAGGAGACTTAATCCGCCGCCCACCCCCACCCCCTGTTTTTCCAGAGCACTCCGGCCAGAGCTGCATTCCGACTCTTGGCAGCACACACTGGAGTTTCTCTCTCTAAGGCTCTACCTCCCCTGTGAAATGGGGAGCCCCTCGAGCCACAGCCCCTGTGACCACACACATGACAAAGGAAAGAGCAGAGGAGGCCGGCACCCACCTTGTGGTGGGCAGTGGTGCCCCTCAAAGGTCCCAGGGCTGCTCCTCTCCCCCCCA
>JAQZBX010006535.1:0-52894 GCA_029593785.1 Cabassous unicinctus | reverse complement strand
AAAAATTTAAAAGCTTTAATGTCAAACAATATAATAATATAAAGTTAAAGTTTTATTCTTTCTCAAAGTTTCTCAAGTCAGTAGTCTGTTTTAGTAAAAGTTTACAAAGTTTTTCTCCTAAATAATCAGTATGCAATAAAGAAAGTCTGTTTTATCAAAATAGCTTCTCGTACTTTAAACTTATCATTTCCATGGAGAAACAGGGCTTATCACTTTTAAAAAGAACACAATGTTCAAACCTGCTTTCTCAGAGTCAAATTCTAAAGAGTAGCTTTTATTTCAAACTGTCACAAGTAACTTGGTCTTTTAAAGTTCATGTGATATAAGTTGAATGAAGTATTTAAAACTGTTGCATAATTAAAAGAAATTTTCTAATTTTATAAAAATTAAAGCTATCTGAATAAAAAGTTCATATGAATACTTTAAGAGTGTATAAAATTCCTGAAAATATAATATTGTTTCAATATAATATTAAATAAAATATAATGTTATTAATTATAATTTTTAGTTATAAGTACAAAAAGAAAGCAGCTATTAAAGGCTGCCGGGGTAGTGCATAACAGTAAATTATAGTAAAATAAAATAACACCCCTGCAGAATGCAGTGGTCCCAAATATTGCTGGTTTGTTACAAGGGGTTAATATCCAGTTACGTCACTATCACCTTGTTTTAAAACTTGCTAAGTCTTTCTTTGGTTTTATTCTTGGATGGGTCAAGCCAGCTCACATTCCCCTTTCTGTAAAGCAGCCAACAATAAATCAAGTTTATATTCAACATTGTGAGCAACAGCCCCAATTCTAATTATAATATTAACAACAGAATCAATGCCAGTACTAAAATTACAAGTTAATGTATTACCCCACAGCCCAAGTAGGAAATACTAATTTGTTTTTACCTATGCCTCAAACTATACAAAGTAAAGAAATTAAGGTCATTGCTACTAAGAATCTTAAACACTTAAGAAATAAAAGTTTATTCATTAGATGTCTGTTGTTATATAATCTACTATAGTTATGAATTATGTATAATATACTTAAATACTAATCAAAACTTCAGTACAATACATTGCATACTTAAGTGATTTAATAATCTGTATATTACCCATAGAGGTATTTTATTAAGTATATATATAAACCTCTTGTTTTGAATTTAAACTGTCCTAAAACTAAATATCTTAAGAAAAAGTTTGGTAAGTATTGTTCAAGCCTAAAAGTAAAGCATCATACAGAAAACTTTGTTAATCAACAAACCAATGCCTTACTAGTTAACACTTTTCATATTTCAGGAAGCATATTACCAATTAAAATAGTAAGCACATTAAGTATGATTTATAACAAATTAAAAAAGATAAAGTGCATTTCAAAGGGTGTTGTATTCCTCCCTGGGGGACCTGGCCACTCTCCCAGGGACTGATGCATAAACCTTAAAATGTACAGCCCAAAGAGTGTTGTGTTCCTTCCTGAGGAGGCTGGCCCCTTCCTCAGGAATTAGCAAAACACTCACAGGTTGACATCCATACTATCAAATTTATTAATCCTAAACACAGTCAACCAAAACTCTAATGTCAGTTGCTACTTCAACAATTCAACACTTTCCACCTAAAAGCTAAATATTGGTAAGTATATATATAGAGCTGCTCTATTTATCTGTCATTCTGTAACATTGTTCAATATTGACTTAATCTTTTAATTAGTTATGTTATTTATGTTTCTCACCCTAATTGTCAGTATAAGCTTATTAAACTAAATATATATATTAACATTTATTTTATATCTATCCAAAACTTTAGCCAACAATAAGCCAAATATATCAGTGTACTGGTTTAGTGGAAGAATAAACATAATAATCAATGGGAGAAGGCAAATTTAAGTAGGATATAGGGCCGAGGTTTTGCTCTTACCATTATAGATAAAGGAGACCAGCTTTGGGTCCCATCCAGATGTCTGAAACCTAAAACATGAACAAGCCGAAGAAGCTAACACAAAAAACAGAAAAGATGGAAACTTCTAAAAGGCAGAAAGTCACACTAAATACAGTTATTCTTTGCTATGCTTACCTTGTCAACCACAACAGTAAGTAGTGCACCTTCACATAATTATACATATTAGGATTATATTACTAATTCACCTCTTTTAGAATTGTTGACTTGGGGGAGCAAATCCTACCCTGTTTATATTAATCAGTCTTTTCATTTTCCTGGAAAATTGATTAATAATTACTCTACAGGAGTGGAAGGCATGCCCATATGTTTTGGAGAAGAAGATCTTTGTTTGAAAATGCATTATCAATTATGGTTAAGTATTGAAAAAAATGGTACCCGTAATCACCATTCCAAATATGCACTTGCAGCGCAAGGATTTAAAGGCAATATTTCTCAAAATAAGATTCCTATTCCTGTAGGGATTCCCATGTGCCAGATTCATTATGTGTATGCTAACAGTCCTGTATTTCCATGGACTGTGTGTCATGGCTCAGAACCATGAAATGATTGAAGTCCTGTAGGCTCTGCTCATGCAAAAGGCCAGCCATTTGATTTGAAATGGCGTAAAGAGAACCAAAACATAAGTACACATACAAATAATTCTATTATCTGGCATGGGGGAGGCTTTACACAGCCTAATCCTTTCAGGGTGGGTCATCCCACTCAGCCACATCTATGGAAATCAGCCTCGGCCTTCTGCACTGTTAGTTTTTGGTGGGGCCGAATTTCTAATATAAATACTAATTATACTTTTACCCTTACTCGTAATAATACTGAATGGGTTAGGGCTTGTGTACATCTTCCTTATGTTCTGTTATTGGGTAATATTGTTTGGAACAATAGTAATGGGGCCATAGAATGTTTAAACAAATGCTCTTTATATACTTGTATTAACAATTCTATTAGTTTCCCAAATACTTCTAGTCTTTACATCTTAAAAGCAAGAATTGGAGTGTGGTTGCCAGTACAGATGAATCAAGAATGACAAGAGACTGCAGTTATGGGGATATTAACTTCTATCTCCAAAAGATTGTTGAAAAGGGCAAGAAGATTTGTTGGAATGCTAATAGCTGTAATTATGGGTATTATAGCCGTAACAGCAACAGTGGCTACTGCAGGTATAGCCCTTCAAAAAGGAGTTCAAACTGCTGACTTTGTGCAAACATGGCAACAAAATTCAGAACAGTTATGGAGAACTCAAAGACAAATAAATTCAGAAATACATGAGGAAATAGCAGATCTAAAACAAACTTATTTTGTTAAGAGATCAGATTCAAGCTATGAAATTACAAATGAAAATGAAATGTAATTAGAATCAAACATCTTATTGTATTACTCCTGTGCTTTACAATGCAACTGAGTTTCCTTGGGACTCTGTGAAAAAACATCTTTTAAATCATGAGAATTTAACTAAGGAAATTCTTTGCTTGCAACAGAAAATACGTCCAACATTTGAAAGCCAATTGCAAGTTATTACTGGTGACCATATTTTGAAAGGGTTGAAAAATGGTATAAAACAGTTGCATCCTACACAATGGTTACATGGTTTATCAAGATCTGTTATGTTCATATGTATAATTGCATTAATATTGTGTTTTCTATATTGTTTGATCTGCAGAAGATCATTACAACTTAACCAATTAATGCACTGACAATCTGCTACTATGCACATTATGCTATTACAATTAAAAAATAAGGGGGAAATGAAGGAAGAAACAGGGAGCCAGATAAACTTAAATTGAACCAGAAAAATGAGAGCATATTCTTGGAGCCAAACACAGTCGAGCATATGTAGATAATTACTGTTACCTCTAGTCCAACTCTCTGTCTTCAAAATTTTAAATATGTGATCCCACTCAGTTGTGGGTTCATCCAGGATCCCGGGATCTCGGTAATGAGGAGAGACCTTCGAAACCCTTCTCCGACTGGCAGGACGTCCCACCAAAGTTTTATGGTGGCTTTCGGGGTGGGAAAAGTTGAGTGCCTCTCCCCATTACCAGACCTGAAGGAAGCAGAGACTAAATATAAGACATCTCGGACAAGAGACGTTGAGCTAGTGCGAGCAAAATACGTTGAGTCTGCGAGATTAAGTATCGCACAAAATCCTGTTGAGCATGTGAGATGAGTCTTCGAGACTATATGTAGTATAAGACATCTCTGACAAGATATGTTGAGTCAGCAAGATTGAGTAATTGCACAAAAAATCTCGGGCAAGATACAGGGCCTAAAGTAGGGACTAGAGGCTAGCTACACCTGAAATAAGTTTTAAAAAAGGAAAATGAAAAATCTATTAGAAAACCTTACAGGTTTGCCTGACCAATTTAATCAATTTCTTGGCCCAAATGTTTATACTTGGACCAAATTAATGTACATTTTGTGGTGATCATTGGTGCTTTGCTACACTTAATTGTATAAGGAGGCATTCGCGTAGCCCTGCTGTCCCACATTAATAGGGATCATAAGACCAGCCATGCCAACAACTTGATTCTGCTTGAAACCCTTGACTCTTGAACCCCTGTCCATGGCAGCTTGGCTGGTGGTCAAAGATGGGTAAGACCTTCAGAGGAGGGCAACCTAAGACAGGTACAGTCAACCTGGACAAAAAACAAAAAAGGGGGAGATGTTGGAGAAGATGCTGAGAGTCAGAGAATAAAGGGTTAAGCATTCAACAAGCATGCTTGCTGGCAGAGACACGTTAGTAAATGTCTCCAAGGTCACTGCATACTGCAGATATCACTGGGAGGAGGCAGAGCAAAATGAACTTGCCACACAGATGTTATTGTCTGAATTCCCAAGAAAAATTGTCTGGGAACTCACAAACAGGTAACGCTCTCATGCACCAAGCTGAGATATTAGATAGACTAAGGCATTTAGGACTAGAAACAATGTTTATACTTATGTCCTTTGGTAGACTGCCAGAGAAGGCAGTGTTCTTGCTGTAGTAAGAGAAACATGGTGGGAGAGCAAGGTTGGGGGGGAGAATTTATGCACTGTTGTAAGCTGAATAAAAGAGAGGCTCATAGTGATCTCGGGGCTGTGTTTTTTGCCTGAGTGAGCTGCAGCCCTCTGCTTCATATGCATCAACTTGTCTGACTCTTCCTTTGTGCTGCACCCTGACAACAACACATGTTCCTTCCAAGTCCCTGACCATCCAGCCAAACCATTGGTAACAGCCCATCAATCAGTGTATAAACGCACCTCTGGCCATTTTGTCTTCCAAGCAAAATGAACAACTAGGTGCACTGCTTGAAGTTCTGCCCACTGGGAGGATTTGCCCTCACTACTATCCTTTAAGGATATCCCAGAAAAGGGCTGTAGTGCTGCAGCTGTCCACTTTCAGGTGGCACCTGCATATCGTGCAGAGCCATCTGAAAACCAGACCCAAGTTTTCTCATCCTCAGTCAAATGATTGTAAGGGACTCCTCAGGAAGACAAAGCTGTGGGCTGGGGAGGAGAAGGTAACATGGCAGGGGTGGTAACCATCGACATTTGGGCTACTTCCTCATGTAACTTACTTGTGCCTTCAGGACCCGCTAGAGCCCTATGTTGGATATACCTCTTCCACTTTATTATGGAGTGCTGCAGTGCATGCCCAAATTATGGTTTGGTGGATCACACAACACTGAGCTCATGATAGGCAACTCAGGTCTCATGGTAACCTGATGGACCATGGTTAAGTGTTCAGTCTCTAATAAGGCCCAGTAGGAAACCAATAGCTGTTTCTGAAAAGGGCAGTAGTTATCTGCACAGGCTGGCAAGGCTTTGCTCCAAAATCATCAAGTTCTGCATTGTGATTCCCCTATAGGAGCCTGCCAAATGCTCCAGACAGCATCTTTATTTGCCACTGAAACTTCCAGCACCATTGGATCTCTGGGATCATATGGTCCAAGTGGTAGTGCAGCTTGCACTGCAGCCTAGACCTGTCACAGGGCCTCATCTTATTCCAGTACCCAATCAAAACCAGCAACTTTTCTGGTCACTCGGTAAATGTGCTGAAGTAGCACGCCCAAATGAGGAATGTGTTGTCTCCAAAATCCAAAGAGGCAAACTAAGCGTTGTGCCTCATTTTTGGCTGTAGGAGAGGCCAGATGCAACAGCTTATCCTTTACTTTAGAAGGGATATCTCAACATGCCCCACACCACTGGACACCTAGAAATTTCACTGAGGTGGAAGGACCCTGTTGGATTTAACTCCCATCCTCTCTCAAACAAATGCCTTACCAATAAATCTAGAGTCTTTGCTACTTCTTGCTCAGTAGGTCCTAACAACATGATATCATCAATATAATGGACCAGTGTGATGTCTCATTGGAGGGAGGGAAGATCAAGGTCCCTGTGGACAATATTAGGACATAGGGCTGGAGAGTTGTTGTACCCCTGAGTTAGGACAGTGAAAGAAAACTGCTGGCCTTGCCAGCTGAATGTAAACTGTTTCTAGTGGTCCTTACTAATGGCAATTGAGAAAAAAGCATTTGGCAGATTAACAGCTGCATACCAGGTACCAAGGGGAAGTGTTGATTTGCTCAAGCAATGATACCACATCTGGGACAGCAGCTGCAATTGGAGTCACCACCTGGTTAAGTTTACATTAATCTACTCTCATCCTCCAAGATCCATCTGTTTTCTGCACAGGCCAAACAGGAAAGTTGAATGGGGATGTGGTGGGAATCACCACCCCTGCATCCTTCAAATCCTTGATGGTGGCACTAACCTCTGTGATCCCTCCAGGAATCTGATATTGCCTTTGATTTACCTTTTGCTAGGTAGGGGCAGTTCTAGTGGCTTCCACTTGGCCTTTCCAATGATAGTAGCCCTCACTCCACAAGTCAGGGATCCAATGTGGGGATTCTGCTAGTTACTGAGTATATCTAATCCAATTATTCATTCTGGAACTTGGGAAATTACCACAGAATGGGTCCAGGGACCCACTGGACCCATGGTGAGATGGATCTGAACTAAAACTCCATCAATCACCTGACCTCTATAAGCCCCTACTCTGACTGGTGGACCACAGTGATGTTTTGGGTCTTCTGGAATTAATGTCACTTCTGAGCCAGTGTCTAATAATCCCCAAAATGTCTGATCATTTTCTTTTCCCCAATGCACAGTTACTCTGGCAAAAGACAGTAGGTCTCCCTGGGGAAAGGTGGAAGGAAGATTAACAGTAAAAATTTTTCATAGTTTAACAGGAGCCTTCCCCAAGGGGACCTGGCCTTCTCCTCATTCAAGGAGGTCTGCGTCGGTAAACTGTTTAAAGTCTGGGAATTGATTAAGGGGCTGTGATTCTCTGCATCTGCAATTTGAGTTAAGGTTTTGTTCACTCAATCTAGAACTCTTCAGCTTATACAGATCCAGAAGAAATTTAGTAGACTGCCCATGTATTTCACTTCTAGGTACCCCATGAACCAATGCCATAACTCCATGAGACTCAGACTATTCTGAGTGCTGCTTTTAATCTGCCTTTCATTGCAGTAGCCACACCCACCTTGCCTTTGTTGATTAACTGCCCATACTTTACTTTTACTGGACCGAGATCTGATCATTCCCATAACATTTAAGGATTCTAATTCCATTACAGCCCTCCCACAGTAATATCTGGACTACAGAGAAGTTCAACCACAGAGCTCTTCAGAGAAGATGGGGTTGGTCTTACAAATTTATTCCTCAGAGTCCTGGTTAGGGGTGTGTCCTCTGGACATTCCTTTGGGTGGTTTGAGCAGGTTTCAAATGGTAAATCCATTCTAGCATTCCAATCTCTCTAAGCCTTAGAATCCCTTCATCTACTGTATACCAGGGCAAATCAGGCATCTCAACCTCAGACATGCTAGGCCATCTTTTGGTCCATGTTTCAGTCAGCCACCCAAACAAACTGTGAGAGCCCTTTCTAACCCCTCGAGCTACAGTGTTGAATCGAGAATTTCTTCTTAATGGGCCCATATCAATAAATTCAGCCTGATCCAACTTTATATTCCTTCCACCATTATCCCAAACCCTTAGTATCCATTCCCACAAATACTCCCCTGATTTCTTTCTATATAAGTTGGAAAACTCATGCAGTTCTATCAGAGTATAGCGTACTTCCTCATGGGTCACATTTTGTGTTTCACCTTTGGAGGCTTGTTGTGAATTTAGTCTAGTAATAGGTATCAAAGACAAGAGGGGTGGTGGGGGTGGGTAATGAGAAGGATTAGAAATGTCTTGCAAGCTACTCGCCTCAGGGCAATCCTCTGCATTTTCTTCTGGTGAGACAGGATTAATTTCTTCAGCCAGACATTGGAAGGCAGATTCCTCAGGGCAGGCTGGAGGTTGGGCAGTGCATGCTGGAGTTTGGTTGGTACCTTCCTCAGAGGTGGGAGAAGGACCAGACTCCCTGGGGCAGGCCAAATGCTGGATTAAACAAGTTTGACAAGATGTGGTCTCCACAGGGCAGGCCATTGCAGGTTTATCTGGTAAAGTCTCAGCAGAATTTAGGGTTCCAAAGTCCCTATCAATATTATCAGCATCCCATATGTCTCCATCCCAATCTTCGGGGTTCCCCTCCTTTCCAATCAATGCCTTCACTTTAATTGCAGAAACCTGAGGGGTTGAGGATTTGGTTTCCTGTGTAATTCTGTTACTCATACAATGAGAGGCTGGGTTTGATTCTCAGATATCTCAAGTCTGTGGCTACAGGAGACAAGTTTTTCTTTCTGGGTACACATAGCAACTTTCACATGATTCATGTGGCATTTAAGTTTCAAATTTGAAGACTAGTTCATTTCTTCCTTTTATAACTGTATCCAGAGTATCTACGAGTAGCCAGCCAACATCATTATACCTTTTGACTCCACAAAATTCTGTTAAGGTATTGAAAACACTCTCACACAGATCCTTGTTTCTTATAAGCGTGGCAGTAGGGGAATCCAGTGATGTTATTTTGCGTATCTCTAATACCAGCTCATGCCATGGACTGTTAGCAACCTCTTCATTGTTATAAAGGTAGTCATTAGTACCCTTGTGTTCACTTGGAGTAGAGAGCCAATTGCAAAACTCACAGAACCACCTCAGACATCCAATGTTTAAGACTCTGTTCCTCAAGAAACACTCCTGGAACCAAGTCATATTAGTCAGGATTCTCTCGGGAAACAGAATGAACAGGAGATATCTGTCAATAATATGAGATTTTATAAGAGTCTGTCACACAACCATGGGGATGCACAATTTCAGGTTTTGCAGGCAGGCTGAAAACCAGGGGCTCTGATGAAAGTCCAATGAAAGGTCATTGATGAGTCTCTGGGAGAAGTTGGTTGTCCAAAGATGAGCTGGGAAATTCTGTCTGAATGTTGAAATCACTTCCCCTTTTAAGGCACTCAACAAATTCAATAAAAGCTTCATCCATTGCTGATGCAATCTCCCTGATTGATGCAGATGTAATCAGCCATCCACACAGTATACTCAATGGTGATCAAAGTCCTTTAATGCTCTTGTATTACAGTTAGCCCAGTGCTTGCTGGACCAAACACCTGGGCACAATTAACTGGCCGAGTTGACACACATTAGCCTAATCATCACACTTTCACATCCTCCCCTATCAACAAATCCTACCTCAGTATGGCACATTTGTAACAATGAATGGACAAATATAGACGCATTGCTACTAACCATGATGTTTGGTTTACATTATGGTTTACGTTTTGGACCATACACTTTTATAGGTTCTGACAAATTGGATAATGGCCTGTGTCTGTCATTGCAAGATCATGCAGAACAATTCCAATGCCATAGAAATGCCCAGTGTTCCACCAGTTCTTCCCCTCCCCTCCCCTCAAAACTATGGCAACAACTAAGTTTCA
Source organism: Cabassous unicinctus (assembly GCA_029593785.1). Taxonomy (NCBI): domain Eukaryota; kingdom Metazoa; phylum Chordata; class Mammalia; order Cingulata; family Chlamyphoridae; genus Cabassous; species Cabassous unicinctus. The sequence continues at coordinate 43,081 of JAQZBX010006535.1, read as the reverse complement.
ATTTTTGAAGAATAAGTTTCATAGTTACATGGATTATTATTGAGGGCTTGACTTAAAGGACTATTTTCTTTTATTAAGTGCTGCCTATGTACCTGAGATGCACTTGCCCCAATATTTGAGAATGTAAAAGTTCTCCCCAAGATGAGAGTTTAATATTTTCTTTTTTATTGACTTTAATTTTAGGTCTTTCTGCTTTTTTAATATAAGTATTTCTGGCTATAAACTTCATACTCAGCACTACATTTGCTGCATCACATAAGTTTTGATATACTGTGTTCTCATTTTCATTCATTTCAAGTTAGTTACTGTTTATTTTTTTAATTTATTGGAGCACATCATTCATACAAAAACATACAGAAACAATAAGTGTATAGCAATAGTTGTGAACTTACAAAACAAGCATACATAGCATCATAAAGGACTCTAATACCTCACCCTACCATCACTATCTTGCATTGTTGTGAAACATTTTAAACTAATGATTAAAGAGCATCCTCAAAATATTACTACTAACCAAAATATTGTTCTCCCAACCTACCCTATTATTATTTTTTAAATATCATTTTTACATGAACATACATAAATAAGTGTATAGTAAAAGTTGTGAACTTACAAAGAAAACATGCATAACATCATTCAGAGGTCCCACACGTCAAACCAACACCAACACCTTGCCTTTTGAAACAGTTTTTAAAAATTAGGAAAGAATATTGTCAAAATCTTACTACTAACTATAATTCTTATCTTAAATTTGGTGTATTTAACCTCCAACCCACCTTATTATTTTTAAAAGATATTTTTATGACAGCTGTTGTAAACTTACAAAATAATGATGCACATGTGTATAATTCCCAAGCAACACCCTTCTATCAACACACCACACCATGGTGGAATATTTGTTACAGATTATGAAATAATAACCTCAGATTATTACCAAGACCACAGTGTATATCTGGCACACTTTTTCCATACTCTCCCATTGTCAGCACAGTACATCCTTGGTATAGATGCATGAATAGTACATTATTACTGTTAACCACAGTCTATAGGTCAGTCCAGTTGTATTTTTCCCATGCTTCTCCAAAGTACCACCACAGTGCTGTAGTGATGTACATCTGCTTTAGCTCACAAAGGAAACTCTTGCATCTATACAATGAACCACAATTCTCATCCACCTCTGGGTTTACTATGTTATTCAGTCCCTAGATTATTCTCTAGCTTTCTGTTAATTGGTATTGACATCCTTAGAGTACCATTTTCAGCCACTATCCCAATTATAAACCAGCTGTTACTCATTATAATGTGTTACCAGCAACTCTATACATTTCCACATCTTACTATAAAGTTAATTAAAATTTCAACACACATTAAACATCAGTAGTCCATCTCAGTCATCCTCTTATCTTCTTTAAGAATCCACCACCTACCACCAGTTCTCGAAGACATTTTCCTACATTTCCTTCTAGAAGCTTTATGGTTCTTGCTTTTATATTTAGGTTTTTGATCCATTTTGAGTTAATTTTTTACGTTGTGAGATAAGGGTCCTCTTTCCTTCTTTTGGCTATGGATATCCAATTCTCTCAGCACCATTTGTTGAGTGGACTCTTCTGCCTGAGATGGATGGGTTTGATGGGCTAACCAAAATTCACTTTACCATAGCTGTAAGGGTCTGTTTCTGAACCATCAACTCAGTTCCAAAGGTCTATGTATCTGTCTTTATGCCAGTACCATGCTGTTTTAACCACTGAAGATAGGTAATATGATTTAAAGTCTGAAAATGAGAATCCTCCAACTTTGATCTTACTTTTTGTGTTTCTGGCTATTCAGGACCACTTACTCTTCCAAATAACAGTGATAATTGCTTACCATTTATTTAAAAAATGAAATATTTATTGGGATTGCATTGATTCTATATATCAATATGAGTAGAATTGATATCTTAATGATATTAGTCTTCCAATCAGTGAGCATGGAATATTCTTTCAATCATTTAGGTCTTTTTTAATTTCTTTTAACAATGAGTTGTAGTTTTCTGAATACATGTGTTTTACATCATTGGTTAAGTTTATTCCTGATTATTTGGGTTTTGTCAATCATATTTTATTTTAACCACCCTTTTGACACTTTCAGTTTCTTTTACTGATATAATCTTCATTTCTAGACTCTCTTCCAGGACTCTGTCTCCAGTCTTTTCTTTTCAGACTCTAGCACAGCCTTTACTGTTTCCTGCAAAGCCGGTCTCCTGGTTACAACTCTCTCAGTTTCTGTTTATCTGTGAATATTCTAAGCTCATGTTCATTTTTGAAAGACAATCTTGCTGAATACAAGATTCTTGGCTGAAAGTTTTTCTCTTGAAGCATCTTAAACATATTATAATGCTGTCTTCTTTCTTCCATGGTTTCTGATGAGAAATCTGCACTTAATCTTATTGGGTATCCATTATATATTATGAATTGCTTTTCTCTTGCTGCTCTCAGAAGTCTCTCTTTGTCTTTGGCATTTGACATTTTGATTATCATGTGTCTCAGAGTTGGTCTATTCAGATCTATTCAGATGGGAGTACGTTGTGCTCCTTGGTCATGGATATCTATGCCCTTCAATAAGGTTGGGAAACTTTCTATCATTATTTCTTCAAATATCCCTTCTTCCCCTTTTCCCTTCTCTTCTCCTCTTGGGACACCTGTGACACAACTGTTTGTATATCTCTTGTTGTCATTTAGTTTCCTGAAACCTTGTTCAATTTTTTCCATTCCTTTCTTCATTTGATCTTTCCTTTGTTTGCTTTCAGAAGGCATTTCTTCAAGCTCATTAATCCTTTCTTCTGCTGCCTCAAATCTGCTATTATATGAGTCCAGTATATTTTTAATTTGATTTATTGCAACTTTCATTCCCATAAGATCTGATATTTTTCTATGTATGCTTTCAAATTATTCTTTGTGTTTATCAAATGTCTTCTTAATATCCTTTATCTCTTTAGCCATCTCATTGAATTTACTAAGGAGATTTGTTTGAACGTCTATGATTAGTTGTTTCAACTCCTTTATGTCATCTGGATGCTTTTCTTCTTCCTTTAACTGGCCATATTTTCCTGTTTCTTGGTGTGTGTTATAATTTTTTCTTGGTGTCTTGGCATCTGGATTACTAGAATATTTATTCTGGGTGCAGTTTCTTTCTTTAGTTTAGGGGTTTATGGACCTATCTCCCTTGCTGTTTGTGCTGTAGGAGACAAGGATGTAGTTGGTGCTATAAGCTGTGGAGAGTCATGCTGCTCTCATTGCTGCAGGTACCAGTGGAGCTTCTCTTGACTTTTTCCTTTGCCAGGGATCAGGACAGGGCCACAGCTGTGTGTAAAATTCCAAGTCGTGCAAACCTAGACTGTAGTTGCCCAGAGAGATTGATAAAGCTTCATGCCCTTTCTCCCTTGCCTGGGGTGGGGATGGAACTGCAGGTGTGGGCAGCAATCTATGCTGTGGGGGTCCAAAATGACTATAGTTGCCCTGGTGGACTTCCAACTATTCAGTCAGTGCCAGCTGAATGTACCTGCTGTTACCTGGAGAGACTGATGCAGAGACCAAGAGCTTTCTCCCTGTTAGAGGTGGGGCTGAAGTCAGGCTAGCACTGGAGGCTGATCTGGGTGAAGGAAATCAGTCTCTACCATCACTGAGGTTTTCAGTCAGTCTGGCATCCTTTCATGCTGGGAGTGGGGTCAAAATATCTGCTACCAGCATCTTTCCAACTTGTAGAGGTCCAAATCTGAGGTTTTCTTAGGGTTATAATTTAGCCAGCTGAATTTACTAATTAGTAGATGAAATCCATGGCCAACCATCTCTTCCTCCCCTGTTTTTGGGAAATGGGGCTTCCAACTGCAGCCATAAAATAGGTAATAAGGTTGCTTGCACTGCCTAATTAGGATGATCACTGGCCTCCTCACCGTGGCCTGTATTTTCCAAAAAAGGCTGGTGCAAGTCCCCAAGCTTCCTCCCTGGCAGAGGTGATGCTGGGGCTTAGGTTAGAGCTGCAATCTGATGTGGATGGAAAGAAGCTGATCCCTACCAGCATTGTGATTTTCAGTCCACCCTGCTTCCCCTCTTTCCACTGGTGGAGTTAAAATGGTGGCTACTGGCCTCTTTCTGACTTGGAAATGTTCAAGCTTTAGCTATTCTTATGATTATACTTTAGCTGGCTGAATTTACTAATCCAAAGCTGAATCATCCCTTTCTCCCCGGTTTTGGGGAAGTGGAGCTTCCAATTCCAGCCACAGAATAATTCCTGAGGTGACTTGTGTCACAAGTGGAGGATAGGCACCAGCCTCTGGGGCATGTAGTGCTTTAATCATGAGTCTTCTCTGCAGAGGGGCAGTCTCCTTCTTCCATTCTTTCAAGGATGTTGCAGGATGGTCTTCTGGAACCCCCAAACAAGTGCCTTAGATATCTCTTTGTGATTATTAACTGCCCTGTAGCATGAGCTGCATCTAGGAGCTCCATACTATGCCACCATCTTGCTGATTGTTTATTTTATTTTTTTCAATTTCCTGCTTGGTCCACTGTTTGTCTAAGAGTATGTTGTTTAAATTCCATATTTTTGCACCTATTCTGGTTTTCTGCTCCTTACTAATTTCCAGTTTCATTCCATTGTGGTCAGAAAAATTACTTTATATTATTTTAATCTTTTAAAATTCATTAATACTTGTTCTGTGAATTATCATTTGGTCTACCCTGTAGAATGATCCATGTGCACACCAGAAGAATGTATATCATGATGTATTTTGTAATGTTCTCTATATGTCTATTAGGTCTAGATCCTTTAACACATTATTCAAAGTCTCTGTTTCTTTATTAACCCTCTGTCAAGATGTTCTGTCTAATGATGATAAAAGTGGATTAAATTCCCCCAATATAATTTTAGAGGCATCTTTTCCTGTTATTTTGTCCAATGTTTGTCTCATGTATTTTGGGACACCCTGATTGCATGTGTAAATGTTTATGATTGTTCTTTCTTCTTGAAAGATTATCACTTTTATTAATATATAGTGTTCTTCTTTGTCTTTTACAATAGTTTTGCATTTAAAGTCTATTTTGTTGTATATTAGTATAGTTACTCCTATCCTTTTTTTTGGTTATTAGTTGCATGTAAAATTATTTTCCAACCATTCACTTTCAACCTCCCTGTTTCCCTGGGTCTAAGATGAGTTTCTTGTAGACAGGATATATAGATGGGTCATATTTCATTACCCATTCTACCAGTCTGTGTCTTTTGTTCGGACAGTTTAACTCATTAACTTTCAATGCTATTATTGTAAGGCAGTACTTATATTAGCCAATTATATTTAGGTTTATATATATCATATTTTGTTTTTATTTTTCTTTTTACATTTTTAGTTATTCTTACTAATAATATTGTTTTCCACACTCTCTTCCAACACTGTCTCATGTTTGTTTGTTTTTTCCTTTCAACCTGCAAAATGCCCTTTAGTATTTTCTGAAGGGTGGGGGTTTTGTTGACAATCTCTCTTACTTTCTGTTTATCTGTGAATATTTTGAACTCTCCCTCATTTTTGAATGCCTTTTACTGGATACAAAATTCTTGACTGGCAGTTTTTTCTTTAGCACCTTAAATATATCATACCACGTGCTGCTTCAAGTTTTCTCTTCCTGTCTTGTAGGTTTGACAAATTGATAAGTATATGTCTAGGGGTAACCTGTTTGGATTTATACCATTTGGAGTATGCTACACTTCCTGGAAATGTACATCCATTTCCCTCAAAAGAGTTGGGAAATTTTCAGCTATTATTTCCTCCAACATGATAATGAGCAATGTGGAAAAAATGAATACAAGTCAAACAAAGAAATAGGGCATGATGGCCCAGCCAAAGCAAAAGGATCAAATACAGGAAAAACAACAACAAGTAAGATAAGAATGTGGACATACCAAACAAGGCCTTTAAAATACCATCTTAAAGTGTTCAAGGTGATAAAGGAAATTACAAAGAAATAACTAAAGATATACAGTAAACAATGAATGAGCAATTTAACAGAGTTAGTAAAGAGATAGAACTTTTAAAAAGGAATTAAACAAATTGGCTGTATTTGAAGACAATGATAATTGAAATAAAAAATGCCCAGGAGGACTTCAAGAGTATATTGGACTTGGCAGAACAAAGAATCAGTGAACTTGGAGACAAAATGCTTGAAATAAGCCAGGCTGAGTAGCAGAAAGAAAAAAGAAATATTAATAGCAAAAATATCCTAGGACAGCTATGGTACACCATGAAGCACACCAATATATGCATTATGGGTGACCCAGAAGGAGAAGAAAGAGAGAGAAAGAATAGTCAAAGAAGTAGTGTCAAAGAACTGTCCAAACTCAGCAAAGCCATGAATTTTCACATCCAAGAGGCCCAATGAATGCCAAACAGATAACAAATGAAGAAAAATATATCCCATCATATACTGATCACATTATTGAATGCATAGGACAAAAGAGAGTTCTGAAAGCTTTAAGAGAAAAAGCAACATGCTATTTACAAGGGCATCCTACTTATATTGAATGCCAATTTCCCATCAGAAATGATGGAGGCAAGAAAATTGTGGGTTGAAATACTTAAAGTACTGAAAGAAAACAACTTCTGAACAGGAATTTTATATCCAGTGAGACTTTCTTTCAAAATGAGGAAGAGATTAAGACATTTTCAGATAAACAAATGCTGAGGGAGTTCCTCACCACAATATCTATCTGCCCTACCATCAATGCAAAAGGGAGTTCTTCAGACTGAAAGGAGAGGACACTAGAAAGTGGCTCAAAGCAGCATAAAGAAATAGATTCCTCCAGCAAATGTAACCATAAAGACAATTGTAAAAACTGATAATAATATAGATATTGACTTCTCACTTCCTGCAGGTGTTAAAATGCAAATGCATAAAAAGTAATGAGAACCTATGCTTTTATTCGTACAATGTAAATAGCTCTAATTGATAACAAGTAGAAAATAAGGAAAGTGTGATATAGAAGTTTAAGAAAATTATATTTATATGCAGTTGAAGTCAAGTTGGTATCAGTACAAATATGATATGAATTTAAGATGTCAAATTTTAACACCATGGTAGCCATGAGGAAGATATTTGATAATATATCCATGTAGAAAAGAGAAGGCACTCAATGTGGTACAACACAAAAATCAAATAAATATAGAAGTAGGCATTAATGGAAGAGTTAAGGGACAAAAATGGTGTAAGGTTTCTAAAGTCTAAATAAACAAAAAAAAATAGCAGAATAAAGTCCTGCATTATCAGTAGTAAATTTAAATGTAAATTGATTTTGAGGATGGTCCATTGATGGGCCCATTATATTGATGATTATGCTTATGAACCTTTGCTCTTGAAATTGAAACTTAGCTTAGTGTTGCAGGGTGCTTAAGAGTTGCCTCCTGAGAGCCTCCTTGTTGCTCAAATATGGCCTCTCCCTAAACAAAACAGCATATAAATGCATTACCTTCCCCACGTTTTGGGCAAGACTCCTGGGGATGAGACTCTCTGGCACCATGGGATTATTACCAAGCACCAACTAGCAAAGCAACTGGAAAAATACTTTAAATAAAAATGGGAAAATGTAAAGAAAAATGAATTTATATGTCTAGCAGTCTTCAAAGTGAGCCAGAGTTCATCCCAGAGGTAACACTTATGCACATCTCAGTAGGATTTCACAGACTGCCAAAGTGGATGCTATCCCAAATAGTGGGGTTCCTGAAGGCTCTGGAGACAAGAAGATCCTATGGTCAGGGCAGATAACTCCAGAGTTTGGTGCTTTGCCAGTGGACCCTACTTTGGGGCTTGTACTCCTGAGAGTGACAGAGTTGCACTCAATTATGGTTTCCTTACACATGGCTCATCTGTCCCTTCTATTTAAACTTATACTTGGTGCTGGTGTTTGTAAATGTACTGGAATCTTTGGGGGAGGTCCATGTGCCAGTTGGGCCTGGAGGCACAGGGGAGTTGCAACACCTACTCTCCAGTTCATTGGACTCACCCACAACTAGCAAGAAGGTCCTCACCATTAGTATTGCAACCACCATACCAAGGAAATGAAAGATCCTACAACTGCAAACAAGAGATTCCCATCCATAGGCTATATGGGATTGAAACCCCCTCTCAATTAGATTTGGAGTGTTCATCACCATCCCAGAATCCTCGAGATTGGGGAATGAACTATTGAATAGAGTGGACTTACTGGTATTCTGCTATAGACATATTGTGATTTTAGCAATGGAAGCAAATATAACATTGACATGGAGGCAGTGGCCACTGGAGGATCTGGGGGTAGGGGGAGGGAAAAGCAGTTGTAATATGGGGCCTTTTTCAGGACTAGGGAATCATCCTGAATGACATTCTAATCACAGATATAGGTCACTTTATATCATCCCATAACATGCCAAACTGTGTGGAAGAGAGTGTAGAGTACAATGTGAACTATGGCCCATGCTAAGTGACAATGCCCCAGGATGTGTTTATCAATTGCAATGAAATAGCTTATTTTGGAGTAAAGTGGAAAGCACACCAAGATTGTAATTCCTAAATGGTGGAAAAAACAGCACTCAAAAGAGGAATTCCTTTGTAATAGAATCTTTCATTTCTTGGTGGGAGTCATGTTCTGATGATGAAGAAAATAATATAACCCAATACACAGATAAGTCATGTGACAGATAAGAACTGTGTACTTCCTGACAACAGTATTTCTCTGTGGTTAAATTGTATAAAATCCTCTTTTATTAATGTTGGTACATAAAATCTATTCTAGAATAATACTGAACTCAAAGTACTTGTGCTTTTAATTAGATTTTTTCCCCTTTACTTACGTGCACCATTAATTTAATTAATATAGTGTGTACCTTAAATATTACTTATAATTAAAATGCAATTAGGAGAGATAAATAAGTTCTCTATTTTCAAAATATATCAATGACAAAAATTCCTCTTTTTGCTGAATGTTTTTAAACTAATTTATTTATTTTAACACAATAAGTTTGGTATCCCAAGCTCAGTATAGAGCCACCCTCCAGTCCTCTATTTCAAGGAATGTTACCTGTTCTTCATATCAAGCAGTTTGCCATTCAGGTGACTTTTAAATGCTTAATTTGTTAATTCATATTAGTGAGGTCATGAAATATTTGTCCTTCAGTACCTGGCATGCTTTACTAACATAAGGTCCTCAAGAGTCATCCATATTATCCTGTGTGTGATTACTGTATTCCTTCTTACAGCTGAGTAATGCTCCATTGTATGTATATACCACAATTTGTTTAGCCATTTGTCTGTTGAAGGGTACTTGGGTTGATTTAAACATTTGACAATAGTAAATAATGCTGCTAGGAACATTGGTGTGCATATATCTGTTGGTGATTTTGCTTTCAATTCTTCTGGGTATATACCCAGCAGTGGAATTGCTGGATGATATGGCAGTTTTATAGTTTTCTGAAGAACCACCAAACTATTCCCCATAATGGCTGGACCATTCTACATTTCCACCAGCAGTGGATAGAATTCCCATTCCTCCACATCTTCTCCAACAGTTGTAGTCCTCTGTCTTTTTTAATAGCTGCCAGTCTAATGGCTGTAAGATGATATCTCATTTTAGTTTTAAATTGCATTTCCCTAATAGCTAGTGATGTTGAGCATCTTTTCATGTGCTTTTTAGCCATTTGTATTTCTTCTTTGGAGAAGTGTATATTCAAATCATTTGCCCATTTTATAAATAGGTTGCTTGCCTTTTTATTTTCAAGGTATTGGATTTCTTTATATAAGCTAGATATTTGGCTCCTTCCAGATATATATTTACCAAATATTTTCTCCCATTGAATAAGCTGCCTTTTCACTTTCTTGACAAACTCCTTTAAGGTGAAAAAGTTTTTAATTTTGAAGATGTCTATTTATTGATTTTTTCTTTCATTGTTCTTCCTTTGGGTTTGAAGGTCATGAAACCATTTCCTAATGCAAGATCCTGTATATGCTTCCCTATATTATCTTCCAAAGTCTTTAAGGTCTTGGCTCTTATATTTAGATCTCTGATCCATTTAGAGTTACTTTTAGTATGAGGTATGAGATGATGTTCCTCTCTCATTCTATTGGATATGGATATCTGGTTTTCCAAGCACCATTTGTCGAAGAGGCCATTCTCTCCCAGCTGAATGGGCTTGGTGGCTTTGTCAAATATCAGATGACTGTACATGCAAAGACCTATAGCAGAATTCTCAATTCGGTTCCATTGGTCAGTATGTCTATCCTTGTGCCAAAACCATGACTTCTGACCACTGTAGCTTTGTAGTTTGTTTTAAATTCCGGTCGTGTGATTCCTACAATTTCACTTTTCATTTTCTATATGTGTTTGGCTTTTGGGGGCTCTTTCTCTTTCAAATAAATTTCATAGTTTTTCTAATTAAATAAAATATTTTGTGGTGCTTTTTATTGGGATTGTGATAAATCTGTAGCTTAGTTTGGGTAGGATAGACATCTCAATGATGTTTAGTCTTCATATGCAGGAGCAGGCAATATTCTTATATTTATTTAAGTCTTTTTTAAATTTCCTTTAACAGTTTTATGTAGTTTTCTGCCTATGAGTCATTTACATCTTTAGTTATATTTATTCCTAGGTATTTGATTCTTTTAATTGTTTTTACAAATGGGATTTTTTTTTCTTGATTTCCTCCTCAGATTGCTCATTATTGGTGTACAGAAATGCTACTAATTTTGCACATTGATCTTATATATAATGACTTTAATGAAACTTAGACTAGTATTATAGGGTGCCTAAGAGTTATCTCCTGAGAGCCTCCTTGTTACTCAAATGTGGACTGTCTCTAAGCTGACCTCAGAATGAAAATGCAAGAAATTCTCCCTGGTGTGGGACATGACTCCCATGGATGAGACTCCCTGGAACCTAGGGATTACTACCAAGCATCAACTAGCAATACAACTGGAAAAAGACCAAAAGAGGAATAGGGTAAAATGAAATGAATTTATATGGCTAAGACACTTCAAAGTGTTCTAGGAGGTCATTCCAGAGGTTAAGCTTTTCCAAATCTCAGCAGGATCTCATTGCCAGCCAAAGTAAATACTACCCCAAATAACTGGACTCCTGAGGACTCTGGAGACATCCAGACACTATAGTCAGGGCAGATAGTTCAAAAGTTTAGTGCCTTTCTAGTAGCCCTTACTTTGGAATTTTTGCTTCCCAGGGGAACAAAGTAGGACTCAGTTGTGTTTTCCCCACACATAGATCTACTGTCCCTTTTTTTGAACCTATAATTAATACTAGAGTTGGTAGGTGTATGTCCAAGAGACTTAAATCTTTGGGCTATCTTTGTGCCAGTTGGGTCCCAAGTCTCATCAAAGTAGCAACAACTTCTCTTCAGTTCATTGTACTCAACCAGAACAGTTAACAAGAAGGAGATGATGGGCGACCACCATACCAAGGAATCGAGAATGTCTACAACTTCAAGGAAGAGGGTCAAATACATCAGCCACTTGGGATCAAAGATCCTTTTCAACTAGAGTTAGGGTGAACATCACCATCCCAGAATCCTTATAACTGGGGAATGAACTATGGACTAAAGTAGACTTACTGGTATTCTATTATACACTTACTGTGATTCTAAAAATGGAAGAAATTATATCATTAATGTGGAGGTTATGCCCACTGTAGGTTCTGAAGGCAGGGAGAGGGAAAAATAGGTAATAATACAGGGGCATTTTTGAAACTTGGCAATAGCCCTGAATGACACTACAATGACAGATACCGGGCATACCCTACAGAATTGTGTGGAACAGAGTGTGAACTACAATGTAAACTATAATCCATGCTTAGTGAATATGCCCCAAAATATGTTCATCAATTGCAATGAATGTACCACACTAATGAAGGATTTTGATAATGTAAAATATGGGAGGTACAAGGAGCAGGTCAGATGGGAATCCCCTTTAATTTTCATGTAACATTTTTTTCAATATAATTTAAGTATCTTTTTAAAAAATAAAAAAATAAATGACTAACCTTATCCTGAACATCAACACCTTAACGAAGGTGATAAAAGTTGACATTGCTGAAAATGGCACTTTTCATAAATGAAGGACACAACACAATTCTTCAGTATTCTTGCCAAAATGCATAACCTGAAATTATTTATGAGAAGCTTCAGACAAATGCAAACCGAAGATAATTCTCCAGAAGAATTGCAATATCTTTAAGAGTTGAAATCATGCAAGATAAAGAAAGACATAAAAGTTGTCCCCACAGTGGTTGAAAGGGAAAGTCTAAGGTCATGTATATTACTAGAAGGAAAGCTAAAAACTCTAACATGGGACAGCATAAGATAGTGAAACCTCATGTAAAACACAAATATGGGTGATATTGAATATATAAGAGAGTTTTTACAAAATATATATACAAATACACTAGATAGAAGGAAATAGAATAGCAACTATGTATGGCAGAGGGAGCATAGAAAGACTGAGAGGTGATGAGTTTTGTTTGTTTGTTTTCTTCTTATTATTATTGGAATAATGAAGGTGTTCTAAGAATTATTGAAGTGATGAATGCACAAATATGTGATTACACTAAATACCATTGATTGTACACTTTATATGGGTTCATGCTTTTATATGTATCACTAAGATTGATTTGTTTTAAAAAAAAATCTGTCCCAAAGAGGAGAATAATAAAAAGATATAACAAAATGCAATGTGTGATCCTGAATTGCCTCATGGATCAGAAAAGGGGGGAGGGCATTACTAGGATGATGCTTGTTTGATATTTTAGTAATGTCTGAATATTAAGCAATATTAATTTCCTGTTTTTGATCTCAGTCCTCTGATTATGTAAGATGTTAACAGGGAATCTGGGTGAAGGACATAGAGGAATTCTGTAAAGTACGTTTGCAAAAATATCTGTAAAATAAAAAGTTTAAAAATAAACTAAAATAAAAGTGAAAAAAAAATGCAACTGTAGTTCTTGATCATATGTATAAATAAAATTGAGAGAAATGATTCATATCATGCTGGGGAAGGGAACAAGATATAAATGAGAATGCCGATATGAATAAAGAACACAATAGGAAATTCTAAATAAAAATAAATTCCTGCATTAAGTTAAATATATTTTCATTATTAATTAAATATGGTATTTTTCATTTTTAAATAGTAATATGTAAATCATTACATTTTCAAATCTGGACAAAATACATATTTCGTGTCATCAATGCAATAATATTTGAAAACATTAAAAGTAGTGGAGAATTTAACTGTGATTCTTAAGAAAAAAATATAATAAATATTAAATATGCATTTGCTTCCATGATTTTTTTATGCTTTTTAAATACTTGTGTCATGCTATGATTGTATCATCCAAATACCTATGGATGTTTTTATATTTTTCAGATACTTAACTGTTTCTGCATAACATATAATAAACTCAATATATTGAACATCAGAGGATCATATCAAATTCATATTCATGGGATATTCTTAGACCAGAACATAAACATAATTTGCCTTGTTATTTTCTTACTTTTTATGTTGTCCTTTTCATGGGAAAATTCCTGATCCTGTCTCCATTCAATGAAGCTTTCTTTTTCAACAACCAATGTATTTTTCCTGAGCCATTTATCTTCTATGGATAACTGCTATCCCCTGTGTGACTCTCAAACTGATTACTGATCTGCTAATGGAGAAAAAAAGTCTCCTTTGGTAATATCATGTATAGGTGTTTTCTATGCTTTTCTTTGGAATGACTGAAATCTTAATCTTTGTAGACATGACCTTTGATTGTTTTATTGCCATCTGCAACCACTCTGCTATGTGATTACCATGAACAGGAAAGGATGCAGTCTCCTAATGATAGCTACTTGGGCTAGCAGGGCTGTTCATTCCTCTATCTAGTTTTCTGTCATAATTTAGTTAGTCTTTTGTCACCCCAATGAAATAATTCACTACTATTGTGCAATTTTCCTTTTTGTGATTGTTTCCTGTACGGATACCTACATCACTGGTGTACTTGTGGTTGTCAAATCAGGAATGATTGTTTTAATACTTTTTTCCTCTTCTTTGAGTCTTATGTCATTATATTATTCACCTGAAGAAATCACTCAGCTGAGGGAAGATGAAAAGCCCTCTTTAAATGTTTGGCTCAAATCACTGTGGTGGCATTATTTTGGGGAACACTAATATTTGCCTATCTTAAACATCCTACATCATCCCCTGAGGATAAAGTATTTGCAGTATTTAATACCATCATTATTCTTATATCTAATCCTTACCTATATATTGAGAATTCAGAGATGAGAAAGGCCATGAAAAAGATGTGGTGTAAATAGATAATCTCAGAAGAAAAATTAATTGATTTGTGCTACTCAATGTGGTAAACAACTTTATGTGGGAGTAAAGTGGACTTGGAAAAATACAGTTATATCAGTTGCCAGATCATTGAAACCATCTTCTTAATTTCATAAAGGTCATTAAGGGTGAGGTGGAGAATTATAAGTCAACTGACAATTTGTCATGTGGGAAAGAATTGAATAGGAACACATTTATATGAAAAATTAAAAGTTACTGCTAGCATGTAATCTCTTGCCTCCTGAGTTTGTATGTACTCAAACACAGAATAGCCCATTCTGGCCCTTGACTATCATCATCCCCACAAGGCCACAGAACATTCCTTCCCCAGCTTTCAGACACTTCTTGGAATATGATGCCCTACTATGAGATGGCTAACTTGGTATTTTCCCACCCTATGTCTTCATGCCACTCCCATGTGCCCTTCTGTATATACACCCAGTGTCCCCAGGACAAAAGCATCACTCCTGAACCTGGGCATATGGGCTGAAGTTTCTCTTCAAACCCCCACCATGCTGACATCCTAATAAACTCCTGCCTGAATTTTGGTCTGTCACTGAGATTTTTAACCAGGGATCTAACAGTGACTGTGTCCGATAGCCTTATACATGAGGTTAAACCTGGATTTTAATAATCATTTGCAAGTAAATGTTATACTTGGGTGCCAGTTGACATTTTGCCATTTTTTTAAAAATGGAGGAGAATGAAAGTGGTTTTCAGAAAATTAAAAACATATAATATTGAGCTTTATTTGCTCATCTTATATTTGAATAAAATATGAATGATGACACCTTAAATAAATTAGGTAGTGAAGAATTCCACATAATAGATCAGAATTTGATTTAAATTGCAAAGGAAAAGTGGTCCTCTCGCTGCCTTTATAGTGTTATAGGTAGCGACAAAGATTTGAAGGGCCTGGTGACTTTTTATGTATTTGTTATTGTGTTTATTACATCATATATATTCAGAATGTGGAGGGACAGGATGAGAAAAGTAGTAGCGCATATCCATTTCCAATAGACCTCCATTTGATGAATAGTTACACAATTCTGTGTTGGAGAAGAAATTCCATATCTCATTTTATCTTGATATGTAAATAGGAGAAATAAATTAAATCACCATCCTAGTAGACAGTCCAAGGGAAATCATGTTTTTAAAAATGTTTCATTTAGCATCATTTTTACATAAATTTATTTCATATTTTGTAAAAGAAAAGTAACAAAAACATTTATATGTTGTATTAAAATACATAACACCATAGCACATGTATAAAATACATAATTTGTAGATTTGGGGAAGAGTAGATTTCTGGACGATTTCTTAGGGGAGTCAGAGAGAAACCTGAAAAAAAATTTTTATATACAGTCAATACAAATAAACAGGAGCTACTTGACAATGAATAGAAATTATAAGTTATGGACAATGGTATAACATTAACAAAGCAATTACACCAAAAAACTAAAGATTATTTGAAAACAAAATGCTCAAGAAGTTTACTAACAATTTTAATGCAATATAAAATGAAAGATAAAGAAAAGGAAAGGAAATAATCTGAGAAACAAATCATAGCAGAATTATATTAGAGAGGAATTATACATATATTATCATTTGGGCAAATTATTAATAAATAAATGAATATTGTGCTGCATTAGGCCATTTCTCTGTCATACCAAGTGTTAGAAACAAGGTAGCAATAGCCACATGTTTTGAGAGAAAAAGTTTGAGAAAAATATTTTTCTTATTCCAATTGTATTTTATCTATGCAGGAAAGAAAAGACCCCTTCACATTGGCTTGGTTTGCTAATATATTCTATCCATATGTTCTTTCTAACAAAATTTATTTTTTAATTATTTTTTAAAAGGTTCATAACACTGTAGTAATGAATCAGAAAAATATTACGTGGAAGAAAATAAAGGATTGATGTATTTTGTCTACATTCTCAAAAACTACAGGTAAAAGCACTAGGAAAGTACAGGTACATTGAACCAAGATTCTGCATGGCTTGATTTGAACTTATTTATTGCTGACTTTGGCCAAATCAACAAACTTCCACATGCCATATTTTGCACTCATAATATAAAATGAGAAGAAAAGCTATCAACATCACTTAAATATGAGAAGATATATAGAGTTCGCATATGAAACATAATTAGTGAATAAGTTACATGGAGCATTAAAAATTTATAGCAAAATTGATACAATCATTTCCATTTTTATATATTAAATATATATACATAAATCATAATAGATTTTCTCAAAGTATTAAACAGATTCTCTCAAAGTATGAAAATTGCGCCATACCTATGTAACATAAGGACTTGAACTGAGTAGAAGCATATTTAATTTCCATTCATAGCTGCCCAAATTATCTTCCTACTCAAACTATCCAAAATGTTTCATGAATAATCTAAGCAGAGATTTACTAATGTCTAACAGCAGCCTTCACACAAAGCAGGTTCTTCTTCTTTCAGTGTTTTTGCTCCTATTGTGCTTCTGTTCTTATTAACTAAATGCCTATTCTTCATTTTAACTCAAAGCTTACTATGTTTACATTGGTAAGACTTTCCTAATGAAAGCAAGCCCAAGGAACCCTTTGGTTACAATTCTAACTGATTGTATGAATAAGAAAAATAAATTATTTGATGAATCATTGATCTCATTGCCTAATTGGTGTAGGATTTTAAGTTTTTGTACTGCATCACCAAAGAAAGTATATTTTTCTCTGGCAAGATAGTGTCCATTATGAATGCAATGCACAAGGTAAAATCTTATAACATAAGTAATTAAAAAAATACATTGTTCATAAAGGTGAAAATACATGATCAAAAAGAAGAACAAAATATTCTAAAAAGTGTGTGTAGTTGTCATTAGAAATAGATAAGAGCAGTTGTTTTTCTGCCTTTTTGAAGATTTAGTGATCCTATAATGACTAAAAGAATACTTTGAAAAAAATTGCATGGAGTGCAAGCCCAATTTTGTTTTACCCATATGTATATGTATGATATGGTAGATAGGGGGATAGTACATTTTATACAACTTTAAAATGGGCATATTTTAAAAGAAGCCATAATAGAAAGACATTGTTAATTTTTCTTTTTCAATTGGGGTAGTGGAGGGAATCCATGGAAGCAAATATGCTTCCAGGATGAGGGTAAGCCTAGAAAAATGCAGAGAGAAGAGGAAGCTCAGTGAGGATCCCTGGAAATAATTTTTTCTCCCTAAAGAAGAGTAATAACTATTAAAACATAACCTAGACTGATTGAAATGTTTAGTAGAAATGAATAATAATGTATAAAACAGATTTTTTCCAGGATTATACAGAAATGACTGGACTGAAATTAGAAAAACTGAATCCTAAAGTTGTTTTCAAGTTAAGTCTTTGGAAGCACATCAAACGTCATATGCTAGCTTGTGTCACTGACTTGGATATGGGTTTTAGACTTGACTCGACTATTTTGATCACTTTAAACTAGGGAATAGAATATTTAAAGAAAAGTGGCAAAAACCAGTTACAATTGAAATGTCCCTGAATCAAGTAGAGCACCGTCTACTTTTGGAGCCCACATTATACAAATTTTGACTTTAATTCCTCACTTTCTCTAGAATTTGTTCTTCCTCTGACTTTTATTGGCCATCTCTAGGTTAGTTTAGGGAATGAGAAAATGAATCTAAAACCTGGCAGAAAACCATGGCAGTGAAACACGTGGCCATGGAATTCCACCTGAAAATCCTCTGTGAGAAAGACCGCCACCAGAAAGCTACTGAAAGAACCCATGGGATAAGGCTCCAGATATTCTCAAAGGGCCTTATCATTGGGTCTTCCCTTGGGGGATTTATGAGTGGGGTAATCAATCAAAACAGCAAACAACTGGGACCCCCCACCTCAAACTTTAGCAAGTAGGAGGAAAAATTAAACATTTAAAAAAGGAAGCCCAGAGGAAAAATCATCCCTTTCTCTCCCTTCTCTACATGGACCAGTGCACAATAATACTTGGGAACCCATAATCTGTTATTTTCTCTTCTTCACTCCTTTCCTTAATAAACTACCAGCCTAACTAAACCGGCATGTTCTTAAATTCTTTTATGTAACATGGCCAAGAACAGAGGAAATCCAGCAACACTAGCTTGCCTGGTGACCTTAGACAGGATTTCCTCATGGATGATCTTAGTGCACGTATTATTGCTTTGCTTTGAAGACTGAATGAGAACACTTCATATGGAGAACAAGAGTGCAAGTGCTCAGTAAGCATTTGCCATTATTTGTTCTGCTCACACAGCAAATCAGAAGATAGGTTTAAATTTGCACATATATGTGAAGAAGAAAATGAGGAAAAAGAGAGGCATGGAAATAAGGAGTCAGAGACTTAAGATAGAGTCAAGTGGTGTTTTTGTTTTGTTTTGTTTTTTCAAATCATTCTGGTATGAGTTTTCTAATTTATGGAGAATAAGATTGAATTTTCAGGTTTATAATTACTTTAGGAAATCTAAAATGATGCTTGGAAATGAACAAAACCCATTATAATGCTCTCAGAAAGCACAATAAACCCACTTTGAGGACAGATGAAGATCATTAACTAATATGTGGGCCTAAAGCTATTCTTTTCTCCTTGGACAATATAAAGGAAACTAAAGGAAGGAAAAGACCCTCAAGGAAAAATCCCCACAAATTTCTTTTCTGAAAGAGACACTTTGCATAGAGCAGGAACATTAAATCATTGGGGCCCAGAGGAATACCTAATGAGGAGGATGCCTAAATCACAGGTAGATAGGCTAATTGTAAATTGCATACCATTTATACTCCAGATTCTATCTTTGTGCAGTGGGACTGATAACTTGAATTTAAAGGAAATCCAATTGATGAGTTGATTATTTGGAAGGTAATTACAAAAAGTATGCAAGGGATAGTCAATATCATAGAATAAGGATAAGAGTGATGTCATTTTTTAATTGTTTACCCAGTGTAACCGTTGGGGAATTTGATGTAATTATGAATTCCAAAAATATAATTGGATCATGCCTGTAATCTGATCTGTTAATCTGGGCATGATTGAATTATGATTAGGGCGTTGACTGGGCCATGTCAGTCAGTAGGGCATTGAGCCCCACCCCCTGGTGGGTGGGGAATCGAATATAAAAGGCAAGGCAAAGAACAGAGGAGAAGCAGTCTTTGAGAAGCAGCTTTGATGTTGGAAAGAAGGCCCCAGGAGAAGAGAAGTGAACCGTTCGCCTGATCGCCTACAGCTGACCTTGTGGAGGAAACAGGAGCTAAGCCCAGAGAGAAATGCAGCCCCAGGAAGAGAGGAAGCCAAGAAGCCTGAACCCTGGGCAAATGTCAGCAGCTGTCTTGCTCCAACACGTAACAATGGACTTTGGTGAGGGAAGAAACTTATGCTTTATGGCCTGGTAACTGTGGACTTCTACCCCAAATAAATACCCTTTATAAAGACCAACCTATTTTTGGTATTTCACATTAGCACCCCTTTGGCTGACTAATACACCCAGTATTTAGCTAATCATGTGCATCTGGATACATTTAGTAATATTTTAGTGGTGGAAATACAGATCTCATTTGATATCTTAGATTTTCAAATTATTCTACATGTCTTCAAACTATTGCTCTGAGTATATGACCTGCAATTATTTGAAGGAACACTTATTGAATGACATGTGTCGGTTTTCCCTATAATGATTCATAGTTTTCATCTATGAATGGTAAGAAGAATTAGAAAATTCATATTACTAATATCGTGAATAGTGGGAGAATTATGAATTGAAGAATCTGAAATTAAGTAATGTGAACATTAGGAGAAAAACCAGCATTTCAATGAATACTGAGAGAAAACAATGAGAGGAAAAGCATTGGAATGGATCCACAATAATTTAAGAAATATTAGAACCTGTGTGCTAAATTATGTCTTTCCTTCTTAGATATGATATATGCATTATTTATTTTTTACTACCTATAATACATAATTTTTAAACAGAGTTAAATACAGAGATAATCTCTGAGTTTCATAGACTTATTTGTTTTGTTATTAGGATACTAATAAATTCAAGAATTGTCTGAGGACTTGTGATATGATGTTCTAATAGGATAAGTAAGTCACTCAGAGACAGAGAAATTATGCTTAGCTGTGGTGAGAATTTCCATAGGAAGAAAACATAAAAACTTTTGTAGAAAGTGTTGACTAAGAAAAAGTGATCTGCATGGTATAAGGTAGTGAGAAGACAAATTGAAAGAATAATGTCCCTGCAACATCAACTATCTGACAAATAAACTTATGCAAAGACTCCAGACAAGACCCTGAAAATCAAATGGAAATATCCCTAACTGGAATCTGTGTTTATCGTATTTCTCTGGACTTTGCTAACTGCCATTCTTACCTGTGATGTTTATGATGGTAATGATTGGAAAAAGAAAGATGGTGAGTTTATAGTTTGTGTTTGAGTTTTATCTAAAATTTTATAGAATTAGAGAATTTGGCTTAATTTATTATCCTATTTTTACCTACCATAAAATTAGAATGGCTGAAGTAGTTCAATTCCAATAACTGGAGATATCATGGCTTTAGGTGAAATAGAAAAATTGGGGGTTTTAACATTAAATTTATTATTGCTTCAATTCAACAGATTTAATGGTTTATGCATTTGTGCTCTGAGCTGAGATAACTCCGGTTTCCTTTTCTTACTTTCTAAATGCTAGTGAGGTATTCTGGATATATTCAACCCAGGAAAGCCTCAAGGAATTTTTACCTCTGTTAAATACTGTTACTCTTGTATGAATGTTAAACTGAACATAATTCCATATTCATTATATACATCTTATCTTTTCAAAGTTCTTCTTTACCTATATTTAAATTTGAAACTCAGAAATCACTGATTTAAGTAAGGGAGATTTATGCCTCTAACCTTGGATGAAGAATATGTTTTGGAAAGAAATCAAGTCAATTGCAGAGTTCACTACTAAAATTAATGGCTGAGTCCAAAATAGAAACTAGGTTTCCTTTGTATTCTAAAATTAAGGCGCTAGTAATTAAGTGGCAGTTTATATAGGAAAAATCATTATTTTATGGGAAACCTAACCCAACAGGAAGAATTTCGAGGAAGGGAAATGAAAATCACTTATGACCTTGGGAATGGAGAAAACTGGTGCTTCAGATACTTTTTATTAAAAGTGACTAGTTAGAATGTAAGAACACATTTAACTAGTGATGATAATTTTGTGTCAATAAAAGCAGATAGATCTTTGTATGGCTTTGCCTGCATACTCTACTAACCTTAATTTTTTAAATCATATTTTCATGGTTAAAGCATAACTTTCTAATTTTATTTTCAGTGGAAGGATTGGGAGGAGAACAATTAAGGTGGGTTTTATATCCTGGCACTGGATTAAAATAATGTTTTCCTTTTACGTCCATGTAAAGAATAGACAATTACATTGAGTTGTTCAAAACAATATTTTAAATATTATTTCAAAATAAAAAACATTCTTTTAAATTATAGGTGAGGAAATATTTACCTAGGACAAGTGGAGCTATATAGAGAGGACTTACTCCATAATCACTTGACTATATGTTAATTCAAAATCTTAAATCTGCACCACAGAAATAAATTCAATCATAGTAAGAATACAATTGATTACAATGGATTTTTTTTTAATTTGATGGCGACATGGTTAATATAATCTTTGAAACAGAGAGATGAGGATGGAATTAATAATGAATTGGTGTGGAATGATAGCTACATGATTAGCGCCAAAGATATATCACAAATTTTTAAGAAAGGCAAAGAGTATTAATGATACAGATCATGGTCAAAATTTATGCTAAAAAAAATGTGCACCAGGTTTTTACCAATCCTATGTTAATTTTCCATCAGTGTTGAGATTCAAACTAGGTTACCAGAAGCTATGGTCAACCTGGACTGCATCAGCTTTACTTCTATATATCAAATGCTCTTGATTTAATATAATAATATGTGATGGATTTTGAAGAGATTCAAACAAAAGTTTTTCATTTGATACCTGACTATTAATTAAAAGTTCTTATATTAAGAATGAAGGTATTGGGGTGATATTGGCTTCATAAAATGTTTCCTCTTCAATTTTTTGGAAGGGTTTAAACAGGATTGGTGTTAATTATTTTTTAAATGCTTGGTAGAGTTCACCTGTGAGGCCATCTGGTCCTGGAATTTTCTTTGCTGGGAGATTTTTGATGATGGATTCAATCTCTTTAAATGTGATTGGTTTGTTAAGTTCTTCTATTTCTTGTTGTGTCAGTGTAGGTTGTTTGTGCATTTCCAGGAATTTGCCCATTTCATTTAGGTTGTCTAGTTTGCTGGTGTACTGTTTCTAATAATATCCTCTTATGATTCGATTTTATTTCTGTGGGGTCAGTCGAAACTTCTCCCCTTTCATTTCTGATTGTATTTATTTGCACCTTTTCTCTTTTTTTCTTCGTTAGTCTATCAAGGGATTTGTCAATTTTATTGATCTTCTCAAAGAACAGCTTTTGGCTTACTTGATTTTTCTCTATTGATTTTTGGTCTCAATTTCACTTATTTCTGCTCTAATCTTTATTATTTCATTCCTGCTGCTTACTTTGGGATTGGTTTGCTGCTCTTTTTCCTGTTTCTCTAGTTGTTCAGTTAAATCTTTGAGTTTAGCTAATTTCTTCTTTTTTAACATAAGCATTTAGGGCTATAAATTTCCTTCTCAAGACTGCCTTCACTGTATTACATAAGTTTTAATAAGTTGTGTTCTCATTTTCATTTGTCTTAATATATTTTCAGATTTCAAATGCATTTTCTTCTTTGACTCAATGATTATTTAGGAGTGTGTTGTTTAGCTTTTGCACATTTGGAAATTTACCTTTATCCTGTCTATTATAGATTGACAGTTTCATTCCATTATGATTTGAGAAAGTGTTTTGTATAATTTCAATCTTTTTACATTTATTGAGACCTGCATTGTGTCCTAACATGTGGTCTTTTCTGGAGAAAGATCCATGGACACTTGAGAAGAATGCAAAACCTGCTGAGTTTCGATGCACCCTTCTGTATATATCTGTTACATCTAAATTGTTTATCGTATTGCTCAAGTTCTCTCTTTCCTTGTTGATTTTCTGTCTAGTTGTTCTATCTAATGATATACGTGGTGTATTGAAATCTCCAATGATTATTGTAGAGATGTCTATTTCTCCCTTCAGTTTTGCCAGAATTTGTCTCACATGGTTTAAGGCACCCTGGTTAGGTGCATAGATATTTATGGCTGTTATATCTTGCTGGTGGATTGCCACTTTTATTAATATATAATGGCCTTCTGTATCTCTTATAACTTTATTACATTTAAAGTCTGTTTTCTATAATATTACTATAGCTACCCCTGTTTTTTTTTGGTTACTATTAGCATGGAGTATCTTTTTCCAACCTTTCACTTACAGCAGGTTTGTATCCCTGGGCCTAAGCTGAGTCTCTTGCAAGCAGCATATGCATGACTCATGTTTTGATATCCATTCTGTCAGCCTATATCTTTTGATTGGAGAGTTTAATCCATTCACATTCAATGATATTAATGTAAATGCATTATTTATTTCCACAATTTTATTTTTTGATTTTCATATGTCATATAATCATTTTGTCTGTCTTTTTACTCTTTTGAGTAAATTTCTGCTATTATTTCTTCTATACTCTCCTCCAGACCTCTTTTTCCTATCTTTTTTTTTTTTTCAGGCTCTGAGGCTTCCTTCATGATTTCCTACAAAGATGCATTCTTCCTTATGAACTTTCCCTCTAATGAACATAAATTCAAAAATTATCAACAAAATACTTGAAATTGAATCCAATAGCATATCAAAAGAGTTATACAACATTACAAGTAATTTTGATTCCTGGTATGCAAGACTGATTCAATATAAGAAAATCAATGTAATATACCACATTAACAAACTGAAGGAAAAAAAAAAAAACATGATCATCTCAATTGAAACAGAAAAGGCAATTGACAAAATTCAGCATCATTTTTTGATAAAAACACTTCAAAATATAGAATTAGAAGGATACCCTTCAATATGGTAAAAGACGTATTTGAAAAAACCACAATCAACATCATATTCAATGGGGAAAGGTTAAAAGCATTCCCTCTAACATCAGGAACAAGACAAGAATGCCTACTGTCACCATTGTTATTTAATCTCTAGTAAGAGGTTCTAGCTATGCAATTAGACAAGAAAAAAAATTAAAGTCACCAAAATAGGAAAAGAGGAAGTAAAACTCTCACTATTTGAGGATGACATGATCTCATATTTAGAAAATCTGAAATGTCTTCTACAAAGCTACTTGAGATAATAAACGAGCTCATCAAACTGACAGTATTCAAGATCCACACACAAAAACCAGTAATCTTTTGTACACTAGTACTGCAAAATCTGAGGAGGCAATCAGGGGGAATATTCCATTGACAATAACAAAAAGAAGATTCAAATACCTATGAATTAATTTAACAAAAGAAGTACAGGACTTATATGCAGAAAACTACAAAACAACACAAAAGGAAATCGATGAAGACCTAAACAAATGGAAAGACATTCTGTGTTCAGGGATTAGAAGACTAAATATCATAATGATGTCAATTCTACCCAAACTGTTTCATAGATTCAATGCAATACCAATAAAAATTCCAACAGCCTACTTTACAAAATTAGAAATGAAAAGTGAATGGGAGGAATTTCACTGTGTGACCTTATAATATTACAAAGCTACAGTAGTCAAAACAGCATGGTACTGGCATAGAGATAGACTCATTGATTAATGGGATAGAATTGAGAGTCCAGAAATAAACCCTCACTTATATGGTCAACCAGTTTTTGACAAACCTACCAAGTCCAGGTTAATGGGACAAAATAGTCTCTTTAACAAATGGTGTTGGGAGAACTGGATATCTTACCAAAAGAATGAATGAGTACCCCTATCACACTCCCAATACAAGAATCAACTCAAAATGGATCAAAGACCTAAATATAAAAGCCAGGACCATAAAACTACTAGAAGAAAATGTAGGGAAACATCTTAAAGACCTTGGGGTAGGTGGAGTTTACTTGGACCTTACACCCAAAGGATGTGCAACAAAAGAAAAATAGATAAATGGGACCTCCTCAAAATTAAACAATTTTGTACCTCACAGAACTTTGTCAAAAGGGTGAAAAGGCAGCCAACTCAATGGGAGAAAATATTTGGAAATCACATGTCCAATATGGGTTTAACATCCATCATACACAAAGAGATATTTCAACTCAACAATAAAAAACACAAACGACCCAATTAAAAAAATGGGCAAAAGACTTGAATAAACATTTATCTAAAGAAGAAATACAAATGGCAAAAATACACATGAAAATATGTTCAACATCCTTAATGATTAAGGAAATGCATATCTAACTAAAATGAGATAACATGTCATATCTATGAAAATTGCCAGTATTAAAAAGACAGAAAACTACAAGTGTTGGAGAGGATGTGAGGCAAGAGGAACACTTATTCACTGTTAGTAGGAATGTGGAATGGTACAGCCACTGTGTAGGACTGTTGCAGTTCAAAGGAATTTTAATATATACTTGACATGTGTCCCAGAAATACCACTGATAGGTATATACCTGGAAGTACTGAGAGCAGTGACACAAACAGACATTTGCCACCTATGTTTGTAGCAGTGTTATTCATGATTGCCAAAAGCTGGAAACAACCCAGGTGCCCATCAACCAATGAACGGATAAACAATCTGGTGTATTCACATGGTGAAATATTATGCAGCTGTAACAAGAAATGAAGTCATAAAGCATATGACAACATGGATGAACCTGGTGAAGCAAGACAGACACAAACGGACAAATACTGTATGATTTTGTTACTATGAAACAAATATATTCTGTAACATATTGTATGATTCCATTTCTATAAAATGTTAATATAAATCAATTAATAAAAGAATGAAGGGATTCAACGAGTGACCTCAAAAATTTTCTTAGTATGCAAAATGAATTTATGATGCTACAATTACATTTTCTATTATATATAGGAGTCAAAATTATTTGGCAGGGTTCTTAACAAGAGTAAAAATATTTATTTAGAAGCACTAATATTTTGATAATAAAATCAGACTTTAATACTTCAATGACCAGTAAAACAATGGTCATTTTTTGATGGTTTTGATCTTTACAACCACTCATGACAAAGTCCAGGCACAAATTAATCAGTTTAATTTATTTTTTGTTTATTTATTAAATTTTTATTTTTAAAGAAGTTTTAGATTACAGAAATGTTACTTCAAAATATAGGTCATTCTCATATACCCTACGCCATCCCTCTCTAATATTTTCCCCTATTAATAATCTTTTACATTAGTGTAGCATATTTGTGGCAATTAATGAACAAATACTAAAGCAGTGCTACTAATCATGGTCTATAGTTTACACTATGGTTTAAACTTTGCACTGCACAATTTTATAGGTTTTGGCAAAACATATAATGGCTTGTATCCATCATTGCAATATCATACCAATACTCTAAAAAGGCCCTATGCTCCACTTATTCGTCTCTCCCCCTCCCATCAGTACCTCTGGTAACCACTAACTTTATATCAATGTTATGTGTTCTTCTGTTACTACAATAATAATAAGTTTATTTGGTCCATGATTATATTCCCCCTTTATGTTTGTTCATTCCTCATTCTTGATTATTTTGGCATGGTGATGTCCACAGTACTTCAGATTAAGAGGTGGTTTAGATCTTATGGGAAAGATGGAAGATACTGTTTGGCTTGCAGTTGTAGATACTCTTTGATCATCATTTTGTTAGTTGTTCTTGATTCATCAGATGACCTAGAGAATAGGTGTTGGCTGAAATTCTACTGAGATACAAGACTCAACTGTCATATGAACATATAAATAATGTAAATCTTTGGGACATATATTTAATAGGCATTGTGCTAATTATAGATGCAAATAAAAGCAGTAGAAGAATCATGTACAGTGAAATTATAAACGAGCCTAACTATTACAGTGAGGAAATAGGTTATCATATATTCCAAGATAAGGCCCAATGACAGCATGCTAATTTCATGGGTTTTGTGTCTTGCTTATTGTGTTCAGATGTCTCTAGAGCCCTCAGGAGCACCCCTGTTTGAAACTTTGTTATCTGTGGTAGTTAGTGAGATCTGCCTAAGACATGCATAAGTGTAACCTCTAGAATGAACTCCTAACTCACTTTGAAATTTCTTAGTTGTAAAAAACTCTTTTCTATTTAATTTTCCTCCTTTTTGACAAGATCT
This sequence comes from Cabassous unicinctus, assembly GCA_029593785.1. Classification (NCBI taxonomy): domain Eukaryota; kingdom Metazoa; phylum Chordata; class Mammalia; order Cingulata; family Chlamyphoridae; genus Cabassous; species Cabassous unicinctus. The sequence continues at coordinate 15,384 of JAQZBX010006535.1, read as the reverse complement.
TTTTCCAAATGAATAGCTGGTTGGTGCTTGGTAATAATCCCTCATTGCCAGGGAGACTCATCCACAAGAGTCAAATCCCACACTGGGGGGTGGGGGTGGAAATAGTAAGTTAAATTGCAAATCATATTGTTAGGCTAAGTTTCAGTTTTATAAGAATAAGTTTCATAAGTACAAGCACTAAAAACAAGGGCTTGGCATATTGGTCTTTTCTTTTATTAGTCACGGTCTATGTACTGTAAAGATTCTTGCCACTCTATTAGAGAACAGAGAAGGATTCCCCTGGATGGGAATTTAATATTCTGTTCATTATTGTGTGGGTCCCACTCATTGAGATAATGCCCTATGACCACATGAACACATTCATCTTCCATAAAAACATATCCCAAGTGCACTCTTCCCCACACAACCCCCTAACAACACCTTGCACCAGTTTCCCTTCCCTGCCATAGCTGCCAAAAGAACACTCAAATAATTGGTTTCTCAACCAAAGTCCTCTACCTACTCAGACTGCACCTGTTCCTTCCTCCAGGCCTCCCCCCAACTGTAGGGATAACCCAATCCAACCCCCCAGCCCTGCTCACTCATAGGTTTGCATCATCACCACCATGGAAATTGCTGAACCAACATCACTCCCATCTTCTGTCAAACCTCCCCCATCCACCTTATCATAGAGTCTACCAGATTGACCATTGGCTCACTACTCTCTACTTGCTATCATGATTTTAAATAGGATTTAACATTCATAGATAACTTTAGTGGTTCCAAAATTCACACATTGTGGTACCATTAAATAATACCTTCAACGTCAAACTGCCTTATGCTCTTTTCTTTTAGTTTTATCTAATGATTTATTCTGTGGACCATTTATATATGTGTACATATATATATGTAAATATATTTATGATTTCATTAAAATACCAAAAAGGTTAAAAACACCTTTTTACATAATATCATCATCTCTTGTCACAAATCACTAAGAAAAATGTAAACAAGAAATTTAAAAAATTAGTCATTGGCATTTCGCAGTGATCACTTTCCTTCTAATTATTAAAAATTGATGTATCATCATATTAATCTTTAAATTTATTTTTTACACATTCCAAAATTTAGAGAGACTAAATTCCACTAGTAAAACTTTCCATTTGATTCTATATGATTGAACAAAGACAATTCATTTCTAATACATTCATTTTTTACAAATATTGATTTCATAATGATCCAGAGTGAATTCCTTTCTAAGTACTTAGTTGCACATTTCATTGGAATGGGAAAATATTTGGTATCTCTTCAGCTTTTTTATGTTTTTAATTGACTGATTGCATGCATTCATTTTTATGAATGGCAAGATTGAACATACTGTTCTGAAAGACCTATGGAAGTCATCATGAGATAATCCAGGAAAGAGACTTTTATTATATATCAGATTTTCATTTTATGTAAAACTGAAATCTTGTAATTAGCATAGGTTCATGATTTGAGTAATCATAAATATTCTCTACAAACATTTCTGACAGTAACATGTATTTTGTGATTTCAAGTGTCTGTTAGAAATTTTCACTTCATTAGACCATGGAAAATGGGAATAATGTCACTGTGTTTATCTTAATACTTTCCCAAAACAAGTCTCCTGAAATGCTATGTTCTGTATTGTTTTTATTTTGTTACATTGCTATTTGGTTGTGAAACTTGCTCAAAATTATTTCTATCTCATGCAGTCAGCTAATTAACCAGCCCATATATTGTTTCCTTAATTACCTTTCACTCTCTGACCTTTGCTACATTAACACAATGATGCCCAAAATAATGACTGCCTTCCTGGCAGAAAGGAAGACCATTTCTTATAATATTTGCATGACACAGCTCTTTTCCACACATTTCTTTGGAGGCATCGGGATTTTTATCCTCACAGGGACGGCCTATGAGCACTATGTGACCATCTGCAAGTCCCTGAACTACACTGCCAGCATGATTAGGTAGATGTATAGCATGATCTTCATAGCTTGTTTCATTGGGGGATTGACACACTCTGCCAATCAGTTTCATCATCTACATACCCTTCTGTGGTTCTAATGAGATAGATCACTTCTTCTGTGATGTGTATTCTTTGCTGAAATCAGCCTGTACTGATACATTCTGAGTTGTTTTCACGGTAATTGTCAATTCAGGTGTGATTTCTTAGGTATCTTTTGTGATTTTGATGATTTCTTGTTTCCCAATATTATACACTTTCAGGGCTTACCCTGCAGAAAGCTGTAGCAAAGCTCTTTCCACTTGCAGTTCTCCCATAACATTATGTTGTGTTATTCTTTGCACCTATTATCTTCATTTGCATTAGATCAGCTATAACTTTTCTACACCATTATTGCTCCCATGTTCAGCGCTCTGATTTACACTCTGAGAAACTTGGAGATGAAGAATGCCTTCGAGATGTGGGTAAATATTACTATAAGTATAAATATTCAAACAAAGATATTTCAGTTTGTAGCAAATGTTTCACAACAATGCAGGATGTTGGTGATGTGGAGATGCCTGGGAGCCTTGTACAATGATATAAATGATTGTTTTGTAAATTCACAGATTTTGCTATACATTTATTCCTTATGTATGTTCATGTATGAGTGATATACATCAGTAAAATTTTATTTTAAAAAAAGAATCATTTCATTTTCAAAAGGAAGTCATTTATATAAAAGCCATTGCTGAATTTTCCTCTAAGCATTGTTAAATAAGTATCTACTCAACCCTGAGTCCTAAAATAGATCTGGAATGTTAGGTAGATTTTATTCAAAAGCATGCAAGAGCCAACCTAAAATCATAGATCAGTATCTTCAGCCCTTGCCAAGACCTCTTTCTAGTTGGGCATATTTGATTAATTTTCTCATGGCAATTTTTCTTTCACTATGTTCACATATCTACCTCAAATCTGCCTTATTATTACTATTCGTTCTGACAGTATAAGGAAGTGTTTTCTCTGTTCCTCTTATAATTCTTTTGGAAAAACCTAACTGGAAACCATCTCTTAGAGGAGAAATGATGTTTTTAGACTCTAAGGTTGAGTATCATGGAGCAGAGCTTAGAAGGGTGGATTGTCCAGCTGAAGATAATAGACAAATGAGTGGTTAACCACCTTGGCTACTCAGCATTCATACAACCTTTCTCTATACTTTTTGAAGCTCCTAATAAAGCAGAAAAAAAATTCTGTTTACATTGAACAAGATGATTCTGTGAAGATATCCTTGGCCTCTCCCACAAAATGAGAAATATCTCATCCCCCAAATCTTACTGTATGACACTGAATAATGTTTATTAAAATTTTAGTTTCTCTTCTAGTTCAAATTATAGCCACAAATGAATTATCTATAACATAAACAGACTATAAATTTAATGATAAAAAATATCTCATATAAAATAAGTAAAAGTTATTATTTCCTATATATGTATAAACACTAACAATAAAAAGAAAATATGCATTGCTACCACAGCTCTTATTGCTGCAATTTGTCACCAGATTTTTTTAAATGTTTATACCTTTATTTCTTCCAGTTTATGCTCCACCTTCCTTTCATTCTCAGGCTGACATTCATCTATTTTTGATTCACTATTTAGTGCTCCTGTTTTTTTTTAATATTTATTTATTATTTTTATTTATCACCCCCCCCTTGCTGCTTGTGCTTGCTGTCTGCTTTCTCTGTCTATTTGCTGCATGTTTCCTCTGTGCCTGCATATCTCCCCTTTGTTGCATCATCTTGCTTTGCCAGCTGTACATTGCTGAGAGAGGTTAGCTCTCCATGGGCATGGGCTGTCAGCTCTCTGTGTGCATGGGTGTGGCTGTCAGCTCTCCAAGGGCATGGGCTGTCAGCTCTCCAAGGACAGGAGCATGGGCCATCAGCTCTCTGTGGGTGAGGGCCAGCTTTCCCTCACCAGGAGGCCCCAGGAACAAAACCCAGGGTATCCCATATGCTATATGGGAGCCCAAACACTTGAGCCATTTCTGCTTCCCTAGTGAAGCAGCCTTCATGTAAGGAATCAGTAGGTGGATCTGGAACCTGGCGAGAGGACCATGTGTACATCAATACCCCAAGATGGCTGCTGGGAGAGCCTCAGGAGATTTCCACCACACAGAGATTCCCAGGAGAAGCTCCATATATTATCCCAGAACATTACCATTGGCCCCACCTGGGAGATTGATGGGTGGGGTAATCAATCAGAACAGAGAACACCTGGGACTCCTCCCATGCCATTAGCAAAGGTGGAATAATTAACAGTTTAAAAAGCAGACACAAAGGTTATATCCCTCCTGCTCCTGCTTCTGGCAGCTCTCGGTCCAGATGTTCTTGGCCCTGTTGCTCTCGGCCCTGTTGCTCTTGGCCCTGCTGCTGCTTTCACCCCTCATGGCTTCTGTGCCCAGCTCTCACCATGTCCCCGATCACGGATCAACATGCAAGTAAAACCTGGGCATTTATAATCTATAAAGGGAAATTGTAGTCTATAAATCAGCCCTCTTTACCACTCTTCAGCCCCTTACTCTCTACCGGGGACCCATGACCTGTTATTTTCTCCCATTTCTCTTCACTCCACACCTATTTATAAATTATTGGCCTCACTAACCTGACATGTACTGAAATTCATTTCTGCAGCGTGTCAAGAACCTAGATTAAATCTGGTAACACTAGTGTTCCTATTTTTGATTCACTATCTATTATTCCTGAGTTTCTGAATCCTCAATGATCCTGGTGTTTTTATTCCTTAATCTTTCCATTACCTCTTACTATTTTTATTGGAAATTTTAAGAGATGCTCAGAGAATCCCCTGGGTTGCAGATATTGGTCATCTACCCTCATTGTGTTGAAACAACCACATTTCCCCTCGTCATCACTATTAATAAACACACTCCTTCATTTTTTTATTGTTTTAATAGGGGAGTGAGGAGTCCAAAATATCCAGTGGCATTCTCAATTACCAATTCAATAAAATCATTTCTCTTTTCCTCAATAAATGCATAATATTTTTGTAGCTAAGATTTTAAATCAGCTGAAATGAAAATGGCAGGACAGGAAGAAAACATTCTATTAATGGGTTTTTAATACAAAGTAAAAGGAGCTATTGCAGTTATATCACTTGATTTCTATAACTTTTTTTCTTAAAAATGAATAAACAATATAATATACTGGTCAAAACATCTTTAAGGATTTTTTTAAGGTATTGTCTCTGAATAGGCACTTGAATGATAAGGAAGTATTTCAGCATTCTATCATACTGGCTACTTCAGCATAATGGGGTGTAAGGTAAGAACAGTGAGTTCGCTGGATAATGTGTCTTTTGCCATATTTTTTACATTAAAATAAGTTACTTGATCAGACTCAATTCTAGATGAGTAACTTGATGGTGAATAAGATATTCCATAAGTCAATGTATTATGCTGTTGCTATGAGCATTTTCAGCAAGGACAGCAAACCCATCAATTTATTATTAATATCTTTAAGAAGTATCTAATTCTGTGAGTGCCCCTTTCATGAATGAAAGTTTTCATTGTAATCAACTTTCCACCAGGCAGTTTACTAGTCCTGCTGAGGGGTTATATATATTAGACACTTAATCTTGTTTTGAAAGATACCAGTTTTCAAAGTCTACCACTTCCATATTTCTCTTTCCACATGCTCCTCTTACAATGTGACATTGTGACTGCTCCCAGAAATTTTAGCAGTCATTTGTTGCCCCCTGTGAAAGTCAGAAGGCCTTTTTATTGCTCCAGCCAATATAATGTAGCAGAAATGAACCCATGTGACTTCAATGCTAAAAATTAAAAACATTCACTTTGTTCTCTTGGGTTACTCACACATGGAACCCACTTGCCATGTTGTGAAGCAGCTCAAAATAGTCCACACAGAGAATCCATATGAAGAGGCCACATGTGTGTTATCATGGTCAACAGCACGATTGAAGTCTTGGTTGAGTATTTGAAGGAAAAGAATAAAGATTTTAGGGAAGTACTAATAAAAATAGCACATATACTAGTGTTAGAAAAGTATAGTCAAAGATAAATAATAGAAACTACAAGTCAATAAATATTGATGAAATTTCATGACACTAGGTAATTATAACAGTTCTAAACATGTATCAACATAGAAATTTATAGATTTAATGGGACCTAATGGACAGGTACAGCTTAATTGAACCAGAGATTCCAGACTATACATTTCACTAAAGCACAAACAGATAAATTGGGAAAAAAGTCATATTCTATTATGTAAATTGACTTTCTACAAATTTCACATTCACAATTTATAAGCCACTTCATCTGATGAAAATACAATGAAAATAAATTTCAAAAACAAAAGAATAAATTAAATTTTAAATGTATTTAAATATAAAAGTATATGAGATATCTAAACTAATTCTTATACCTGGAAGAGACCAAAAACACTGCTTATATAGACTTATGCAGATTTCTGCCTTGAGCTAAAATAATTTGTATCTGAATAAACCACTGGACAATGTCATAGAAAAAAAAATGGTGCATGCAGTGGAGTAACCAAGGCACTAGAGAAGAACAAAGTATGCACAAATAAGGTTGATAGTGCTTTGTATTAAATGGACTATATTATAAAAACAGAGGTGCAAAATTAATGGGCTAAGCATTCAAAATACAAATCTAGAAGTGAGTAGTTGTGCAATGAAGAGTTATGACAGGGGTGTAGGGATACTAGTGGGTTGGGTTAAACAAGCTTGACAGTGGTATAGGGTGGGGAGGATGGGTTGGATGGTCTGTGGAACTTGGGGGGAGGTTTTGGGACAGAGTAGTGAACACTGGGGATTGGTGGGTACATGGGTGAAACTACAGTGTTGAGAAAACTCTTATGGCAATATGACAAGGAAGGGTTCCTGGTTTATGGTGTTGAATAGGGGGGCACTTGGGACAGGGTTCACCTGGGACAGACTTCTAGAGAATGTGTAAGTGATCATTTTGTCATAGTGTGCTGTATCAGTGGAGGGAGACCCACACAATGAGTGAGAAGGAGTTGGACTCCCATGCTGAGGAGGCCAAATATGTTTTCAAACAGAGGGAAGGGTGTCTCTCAAGAGCATGGGCAGTTCCTAATAGGGGAGAATAGACTGTGTCCAACACTCAACATTGTTTCAAGTGTCTATGAATCTTGTCTTTCAAGGAGTGAAGCTTAGTGGCTGCTGTGGGCTTTGAGGGGAGGGGGATAGTGGAATAGAATAGATGGAACAGGGGGTATTTAATGGGCTATGCAAGTGTTTTGCATGATATTGCAGTGATGGATACAGGCCATGTTGAATTTCATAAAAAATTTATAAAAGTGTATGCTTATGAGCCTTTTTCTTTTGAATTTGCAGCATGGCCTAGTGTTGTATGGTGCCTAAGAGTTACTTCCTTGTTGCTCAAATGTGGCCTTTCTCTAATCCAAACTCAGCATGTGGATGCATTACCTTCCCCCCAGCCAGGCACATGACTACCGGAGATGAGCGCCCCTGGCACTGAGGTATTACTACCAAGCACTGGCTGGTGATAAAACTGGAAAAAGACCTTGAATAAAAGGGGGAAAGAGAATGACAAATGAATTTAAATGCTGAAGAGACTTCAAAGTGAGTAGAGAAGACATTAGAGAGGTCACAATTGCACACATCTCAGCAGGATCTCAAAGATGGCCAAAGTGGACACTACCCCAAACAATGGGTCTCCTGAGGGCTCCAGAGACCCCAGATCTGGTGGTCATGGTGGATAGCTCTGGAGTTTGGAGCCTTGCCAGTGGGCCTTACTTTGGATATTGTGCCCCTGAGTGTGACAGAGTTGGATTCAGATGTGACTTCTCTACACATGCCTCTTTTGTCCCTTTTGTTTGAACCTATATTTGGTACTGGAGTTGGTAGGTATATGTCCAGGAAACTTGAATCTCTGGACTGTCCATGTGATGGCTGGGCCCTGAGTCTCAGAGGAGTTGCAGCACCTACTCTCTAGTTTATTGGACTCACCCAGTCCAAAGTGTATGGTCTAAAATGTATGTAAACAATTGACCATGGTTGGTAGCTATGTTTCAATATTTATAAATTACTTGTAACAAATGTTCCATCCACAGGTAAAAAGATTATTAATAGGGAAGGGGGAAAAGGGGGAGGATGATGGGTATATGGGAGCCCCCATATTCTATATGTAGCTTTACTGTGACCTAAAACTTCTTTGATGACAATATGAAAAAAAGTAAGACACTAGGGAAGAAATGGAAGAAAATGTCACTGAAAATACAGGACAACTGATATAACAGTGATGAAAGGAAAATGTCAAAAAATTTATTTTATTTTATTTTATTTTTTTATTATTTTAATATTTTTCATTTCCTTAAATACCCCATTTTTACTTTATTTTAGTATTAATTTCTCTAAATTATTATGTATTTTATTTCTTAAGTTTAAACCTATCATTATTATTTCATTTTCTTTTTAATCAAATTTGGCAATATTCTTGGCTTCATTTTTGAGGATGTTTTGGATCACAGAAGGGTTGCAACTGTGGCAGGGCAGTATCAATTGAGTGGGGTGTCAGTGATGGGAGATACATGAGAGGAAGTTCCTCTGGGCATACATAAAAGTTATATAAATATGTTCAAATGTTCATGGGTTATTGCCACTGTGGCTTGAGAATCACACAACTGAATTATTATTGAATTCCCATCCTGGGGAGCTCTGCCACATTCTCTAATGGAACAGCAACAATCCCCCAAGTACAGGAGCAATGACTAGTTAAGAAAGATGGTCAACTGATGGGACCTTGATATTGATAACTATGCTTATAGTTGCTCTTGAATTTGCAACTTAGCCTAGTGCTGTAGAGTGCCTAAGAATTATCTCCTGAGAGCCTCCTTGTTTCTCAAATTTAGCCTTTCTCTAAGCCAAACTCAGCATATAAATGCATTACCTTGCCCCCAGCAAGGGACATGACTCCCAAGGATGAGCCTCTCTGGCACTGAGGGATTACTACCAAGCACTGGCTGGTGATACAACTGGAAAAAGACCTTGAATAAAAGGGGGGAAAGGTAAAGACAAATTTGTGTATATGGTTAAGAGACTTCAAAGTGAGTCAGGAGGTCATCAGAGAGGTGATGCTGATGCATGTCTTAGCAGGATCTCATAGACAGCAAACATAGATACTACCCCAAATAGTGGGGTTCCTGATGGCTCTGGTGACACCCAGGTCCTACAGTCATGGTAGATAGCTCCAGAGTTTGGTGCCTTGCCAATGGGCCCTACTTTGGAGTTTGTGCTTCCAAGTTTGACAGATTTGGACTCAGATGTGGCTTCTATACACATGCCTCTTCTGTCACTTTTATTTTAACCTATAGTTGGTGCTGGAGTTGGTAGGTGTACGTCCAAGTGGCTTCAATCTCTGGGCTGTCCATATGCCAGCTGGGCCCTGAGCCTCAGCAGAGTTGCTACACCTACTCTCCAGTTCATTGGACTCATCCAGGACAACTAACAAGGAGGTGAGGATGGACAACCACTGCATCAAGGAATCAAATGAATCTACAACTTCAAGCAAGAGAGTCCCATCCATAAGCCCTATGGGGTCAAAGCCCACTCTGAATTAGAGGTGGAGTGGGTATCACTATCCCAGAATCCTCAAGATTGGGGAATAAATAGTGGATTAGAATAGACTTACTGGTGTTCTACTATAGACTTATTGTGATTCTGGCAATGGAAGAAATTATATCATGGATGTGGAGACAGTGGCCACTGGAGGTGCTGCAGTCAGGGACAGAGAAAAACAGGTGCAATATGGGGGCATTTTCAGGACTTGGAATTTACCTGATTGACATTGCAATGACAGACACAAGCCATTATATATCTTGACATAACCTACAGAAATTAGTTGGAGAGGGTGATAGCTGCAATACAAACTATAATCCATGGTTAGTGGCAATGCTCCAAAATCAATTGCAATGAATGTACCACACTAATGAAAGAAGTTAATGTGGGGAAAATTGGAAGGTTTGCGGAGTGGGGCATATGGGAATCCCTTACAATATTTTATGTAACATTTTATGTAATCTAAGTATAATTTAAAAATAAATAAAAATATATTTTAAAAAAGAAACTTACAAATATACACACACACAAACAAAAGCTACAAGAGAAATAATGTAAGAAATGAACGAATAAAGTAGAAAAAGGCAATCTATATTAAAAAACAACCTATTCAGAAGCTTATTACAGATGCATAATTTCTTATCTACAATTCTAAAAAAAAAAAGATGTACAAACTATTCTTACCTTAGATTGTAGGGAACATTAATTTATGTAGTATTATTTATAGACTTTATAGATTTCTTTTAGTGTGACTATACATGCAATTTAATATACAATATTAACATGCTTGATTTATGAAGCACTATCCAGGATACCGTTGTCTTATCACATAATTTATAGTTTGTGCACCACAAAAAATTCTAAAACTTTTAAAATTCTGAATTCATGAACTCATCTAGACCAATGTGTAACATTTAAGAAATTATGAAACTGCATTTCACAATACAACATCTATTATCAAAAAATCTATTCATATTCATAAAAATTGAAATGTATAAAATACCAAATGTGATTCAAGAATTTAAGGAAACTTTAAAGTTTCTTTAACCACTTAAAATAATATTAAATTTAAAAAAAATTTGAAACACTGATTCCATAAAGTTTTACAGCTAGTTTTACCATACATCAAAGGAATAGATCATTTGATTTCTCACCAAAGTCAGCTGCCATGTGGGGAAGCAAGATGACTGCTTATCTCTGCCATGGTCCCTGACTTTCTGCAGCTATAAGCAAAACTGGCATAGGGCTTGCCTCCCTTGAGCTGATCCATGAACTCAGTCTCTTGCAGGGTTTGTGTTTAAGTGATCTTCTACTCATATCACACATAGTTGTATCAACAATGGCAGCTCCCTTTATCCTGTGTCTGTCTGTCTAGCTCTTTGTTTCCATTTATATCTGACCCAGCAAAGGGGCAGAAACTCAACCTGAGTCATAGCTCACTGAATAGTCCAATTAAAAACCTTAAAATGATCTTATCAAGTAATCTATTCAAAGGACCCTCAATGAAATTTAATGCAAACAAAGGGTAACACACCCATAGGAATAAAATAGTTAAAAAAAATCCTTCTCTGTTTCAGATTCATAAAATAATCTCAAACTGCCACAAAAGCTAATAATGACTTCAGGAAATTAGCAGGATACAAACTAAACACAAATATCAGTATTGTTTTTATACACTAACAGGCAAGCAGAAGAGGAAATTAAGAAAAAAATTCATTTACAATAGCAACAAAAAGACTAAAATATCTAGAAATTAATTTAACCAGATATGCGAGGGAACTGTATCTTCAAAACTATAAAACACTGTTAAAAGTAATTAAAGATGACCTAATCAAATGGAAGGACATTCCTTGTTCATGTATTGGAAGAGTAAACATCATGAAGAAGTTAATTCCACCCAAAATGATTTATAGAGGAATGCAATCACAATCAGAATTCCAAATTATTTTATAGAAAAAGATATATAAATTACCAAGTTTATTTGGAAGGGAAAAAGGTCCCAAATAGCAAAAACCATCCTAAAAATAAAAGCAAAATTGGAGGACTCACACTTCCTTACCCTGACATGTATTATAGTGACACAGTGGTCAAAACAATATGGTATTGGAGACCAAGATGACGTCGATCTACATGGGTACTCACGAACTAGATCTCCAGTGACGGCCGACTGTGAACAGGGTCCTGCCCGAGAGGCTGTGCTGTGGGCGCATGGAGTGAGAAGCTTGGGTCCTCTAGCAGCGGGTAGATCAATGGCGTGGAGTGATCGGTGGAGACTTGTGAGTTCTGAGCCTGCCTGTGGTGGTCAACACAGATGGCTGAGCCCTGCCCACACAGAAAATGGGTGGCTGGAGCCATGGATCCTAAATCCATGAGTCCTGCTGCCTGCCGGCATGAGGGAGCATACTCTGAGGGAGGGAGGGCTCTGAAAGAAGGTGGAGAGGGGGTTAACTTCTGTGGATTTGGCTGCCTGCAACCCCTCATAGCTTTGGGGAGCAGATAAGCCAGCTCGAAACAGTGCCAGGCTGAGGGGAGAGGCAAAACTGCTGAGCAAACTTGATTTACCCAGCAGCACACTGATACTGAGGCCTGGCCCCAGAGGGGGCGGAGTCAGCCAATTTTATCGCTCTGCACTGACAAGCATCAAAGCTTCAGCACTCCTGGGGAGGTAAGGAAGTGAGTAGGGCTTGATTAGTTTCCACAACCCTATTTAGGCTTCCCTCGGTGAAGGGGGTGATCAAGCAGAGGACTCCTTTTGGGTCCCTTATACCCTCCCCCCCGCAAAAAAAAAAAAAAGACAGTCACTTTAAAAAATGAATTCCTGTTCTTAATTTAGTATACTACCAAAAAATCTGCCTCAAAACCTACAGATATAACCCTGAAGGGTAATTGATAAATGCAAGCAGGCTGAGAGGATCCACAAGTACACTAGAAGGAACACGTCTTCCTTAGCTTTGTTTGACTGCTTGATGGTGTGACTGCTTCGCTTTTCTCTATTTGTTGTCTCTTGCTTTTCTTTCCTCTTTCCTCCCCCTTCTTTTTACTTTCATTTTTTAAAATTAGGTGCTGCTAGCTTGTCTCTTCTTTGCTGTGCTTCTTCTTTAGTGATTTCCCATTCTTTGTCTATACTGATATTGCATCACAAGCTATCTCTTATCCTTCCCTCATGCCTCTGCCTTCTGCTTTCTGTTGTGGTTCTTAGACACCACACTTTTTCATTAGCCCACAACTTAAGGGTGTCAATGTCTATTCTATCTATTTTGTTTTCTTCTTCTTCTTTTTAATTAATATTAGCCTTTTCCTTTAAGCCCTTTCTTTACTCTTTCCCTCCCTCCTCATCATTCTACCCTTCTAAATCATTATATATATATTCCTCTATTTGGTTTCCCAGCCCATTGTAGGAACTCCACTTTTTTTCCTATTACTCTACACTGCATACACAAGTTAAATATTCATTTCACTAAGTCCTATTTGGCCCCTCTACTAACTTTCATTACTATTTCTATTATCCTTCTTCCTTTCTCACATCTTTTGATTCCTCTGGCACTAATCTTTTCCCTTCAAGGTAACAGAGAAAAAAGCAAGGAAACAAAATAAGAAAAAAAAGTGTCAAAGAGAAAACTTAACGCACACACAGAACCACAAACTAAATAAAGCTCTAGAGGAGAGAGAAACTAATCAACTGAATAAACCCAGCAAGATAAAATGATAACTAGAGGGCAACAAAAAATTACAAACCACACTAAGGAATAAGGAGACATGGACCACTCCAATGAACAAACTAAAAACCAGGAATATATGCAGAACATTGAACAACTAATCAATGATTCCCAAACAAATATCATGAACCATCATAATGAAGCGAAGGAAGAGATTAAGGATATGAAGAAGACACTGAGAGAACATACTGAAGAAATTATAAACATACACAAAAAGATAACGGATATGATGGTGATTAATGGCATAACCCAAGAAATAAAAAAGATGCTGGAGTCACATAACAGCAGATTTGAACAGGCAGAAGAAACAATTAGTGATGTGGAAGACAATACAGCTGAAATCAAACAGATAGTTGAACAGATAGGTGAAAAAATAGAAAAAAGCCAGGAGGGACTCAGGGATTTAACTGATGGCACAAAATGCACAAACATACGCATCATGGGCATCCCAGAGGGAGAAGAGAAGGGAAAGGGAACAAAAGGAGTGTTGAAGTAAATAATGGCTGAAAACTTCCCAACCCTATTGAGAGAGATGGATGTACAGATCCAGGAAGCAAAGCACACCCCAAACAATATAAATCCCAACAGGCCAACTCCAAGACATATACTTGTCAAAATGTCCAATGCTCAAGACAAAGAGAAAATACTCAAGGCAGCAAGAGAAAAGAGAACCATCACATACAAAGGAAGCACAATAAGATTAAGTGCTGATTTCTAATCTGAAACCATGGAGGAAAGAAGACAGTGGTATGACATAGTCAATGTACTAAAAGAAAAAAAACTTCCAACCATGAATTCTCTATCCAGCAAAACTGGCATTTAAAAATGATGGAGAGTTCAAAATATTCACAGATAAACAGAAATTAAGAGAGTATGTCAATAAGCAACTGGCACTTCAAGAAATACTAATGGAAGTTCTACAAGTTGAAAGGAAAAATAAAGGGAGAGAGAGTTTAAAAACATCTAAAAAGACAAAAACAGAAACAAAACAACATATGTCATACATTAACCCAGAGAAAATATGGCTGAAGTAAGAAATTCATTGCGAGTAATAACATTGAATTTTAATGGATTAAATTCACCACTCAAGAGACACAGATTGGCAGAATGGATAAAGAAAAATGATCCAGCTATATGTTGTCTACAAAAAACCCACCTTCGACCCAGGGATTCAAGGAGGCTGAAAGTAAATGGCTGGAAAACAATTTCACAAGATAACAATAGCCAAAAAAGGGCAGGAGCAGCTATTCTAATATCGAACAAAATAGACTTTAAATGCAAAACTATTGTAGGAGACAAAGATGGACACTATATATTAGTAAAAGGGGTAATCTCTCAAGAAGAGAGAACAATCATAAACATTTATGCACCTAATCAGGGTGCCTCAAAATATGTGAGGGAAACTCTGGAAAAGCTAAGTGAAGAAATAAATGCCTCTACAATTATAACAGGGGACTTTAATACACCATTATCATCATTAGACAGACATCTAGACAGATAATCAATAAAGAAACAAAGACTCTCAACAATACATTGGAGGACCTGGACTTAATAGACATATACAGAACACTACACCCAAATGCAGCAGAATTTCCTTTCTTCTGGAGTGCACATGGATCTTACTCCAAGATAGACCACATGCTAGGTCACAGAACAACTCTCAATGAATTTAGAAAGATTGAGATTATACAAAGTAATTTCTCTGATCACAATGGAATGAAATTGGAAATCACTAAGGGCCGGAGAAACAGGTTAGGCACAAGGATATGAAAGTTAAACAACACAATCTTAGACAAACAGTGGGTCAAGGAGGAAATCTCAAAAGAAATCAGTAACTACCTGGAAACTAATGAAAATGAAAACATAATTACTCAGCTGTTAGAAGGAATAAAGTGCTAATACATGGAATAACATGGATGAATCTTGAAGACCTTATGTTGAGTGAAGCAAGTCAGGCATTGAAGGAAGAACAGCTTATGACCTCATTGATTTGAATTGAGGTAAGATAAGAGTTTCTGAGAACCACTGAGTGAAAGATAGGCTAACCAGGAAGAAAGAGAGAAGG
>JAQZBX010006534.1:0-52881 GCA_029593785.1 Cabassous unicinctus | reverse complement strand
TAAACATCATCAAGATATCTATCCTGCCCAAACTAACCTACAAATTTAATGCAATCCCAATAAAAATCAATGCTTTTTAAAAATGAATTGGAAAAACTAACTTCAAATTTTATTTGGAAGGGTAAGAGGCCCTGAATTGCCAAAGACATATTGAAAAAGAAAAATGAAGTTGGAAGTTTCACATTACCTGATTTTTAGGGCATGCTACAAAGCTACAGTGGTCAAAACTGAATGGTATTGGCACAAGGATAGACATACTGACCAATGGAACCAAATTGAGAGTTCTGATATAAATCCTCACATATACAGTTATCTGATATTCAACAAAGCAACCAAGCCCACTCAGTTGGGAGAGAATGGCCTCTTCAACAAGTGGTGCTTGGAGAACTGCATATCCATATCCAAAGAATGAGAAAGGAACACCATCTCACACCTTATGAAAAGATCAACTCAAGATGGATCAAAGATCTAAATATAAGAGCCAAGACCATAAAAGCCTTGGAAGATAATGTAGGGAAGCACCTACAGTACCTTGTAATAGGAATTGGTTTCATGAACTTCACACCCAAAGCACGAACAGCAAAAGAAAAAAATAGATAAATGGGATCCCATGAAAATTAAAACTTTTGCACCTCAAAGGATGTTATCAATCAAGTAAAAAAGCAGCCTACCCAATGGTCGAAAATATTTGGCAACCATATATCTGATAGGAGCCTAATATCCTGCATATATAAAGAAATCTTACACCTCAAAAATAAAAAGACAAACAACCCATTTAAGAAATGGACAAGTAACCTGAAAACACACTTCTCCAAGGAAGAAATACAAATGGCTAAAAAGCACATGAAAAAATGCTCAACATCACTTGATATTAAGGAAATGCAAATCAAAACTACAATGAGATACCATCTTACACCCATTAGAATGGAGGCTATTGAAAAAACAGCAGGCTCTAAGTGTTGGAGAGGATGTGGAGGAATGGAACACTCATCCACTGCTGGTGTGATTGTGGAATGGTCCAGCAACTGTGGAGGACAGTTTGGTGGTTCCTCAAAAAACTAACTATAGATATTCCATATGATACAGCAATTCCACTGCTGGGTATATACCCAGAAGAATTGAAAGGAAAGACATGAACAGATATATGCAAACCAAGGTTCATAGCAGCATTGTTCACTATTGCCAAAAATTGGAATCAACCGAGGTGTCCATTAACAGAAGAATGGATAAACAAAATGTGGTACATACATACAATGGAATATTACTCAGCTGTAAGAAGGAATAAAGTGCTAATACACAGGATAACATGGATGAATCTTGAAGACCTTATGTTGAGTGAAGTAAGCCAGGCACTGAAGGATGAACAGTACATGACCTCACTGATATGAATTAAGGAAATTGAGCAGCCTCCAAGAACTATTGTCTGAAAGATAGGTTTACAAGAAAGAGAAAGGGAAGAGAAAGTTGTGAGCCATCACCAATATGGATGTAATCTATGGTAAAGTGATAAGAGCGTAGTTGCATATTGAAGAGATAGTGATATTATGGGGTTTGGTGGTGCAGGGTTGATAGGTGGATAGATTGGGAAGGGTGGGTTAGAATACCCAGGCTACTGGGGGGAGAGATGGGAGAGGGACCAGGTAAACCCTTGGGATTTGTGGGTATGAGGTTGAAAGTATAGAGGTGGGAATGCTCTTATGGAAATATGACAAGGAAGTGTCACTGGTTTAGGGTGTTTATTGGGGAGTATTTGGAACAGGGTGCATCTGGAGCAGGCTTCTAGGGAGTGTGTGAGTGTTCATCTTGTCATAATGTGTTGTATCAGTTAGTGGAGACCCACACAATGAGTGGGAAGAAGATGGTCTCCCATCTCTGAGAGGACCAATTCACTCAGAAATAAGTGAGCGTCTCTTAAGAGCAAGGGTGGTTCCTAATAGGGGAGGGCAAACCAGTGTGTCAAGACCTCTTGTTGCATGTAACTATGAATCTTGTCATCCAATGAGTCAAGCTAGGGGATCATCATGGACCTCGGGGGAAAAGAGGAGGAAGGAACAGAATAGATCAAACAGGGGATATTAAGTGTTCAGTGGAAATGTTTTTCATTACCTTACAGTGATGGACACAGGACATGGTAAAGATTTATAAAAGTGTATGGTCTAAAATATAAACCATACTGTAAACCATTGACAATGTTTAGTAGCTATGTTTCACTATCTGTATATCAGTTATAACAATGCTACCGTCCACATACAAAAAGGTTTTAATATGGGGTGAGGAAAGGGGGAGGAGGTTGGGTGTACAAGAGTCTCTTGTATTCTGTGTGTGACTTTGCTGTGACCTAAAACTTCTTTGAAAATTAAATGAAAAATTATGAGACACTAGGGAGTGAGAGGGTGAAGGTGCAACGGTACAGACTGGATACCAGATATTGCAGTGATAAAAGGCAAAATGTCAAAAAAAATTTTTTTTAATTTTCTTTTTCTCATTTTTTGAATATCCCAATCCTTTAATTTTATTTTAGTTTTAGTTTTTTTTTTAAGTTTTCATGTATTTTATCTCTTACATTTAAACTTATCATTATTATTTCATTTTCCTATTAATTGTATTTGGCTATTGAAATGGCTTCATCTTTAAAGAAGCTTTGGATCACAAAAGGTTTACAACTGGGGTATGAGGATTGTTGGTGGGGGGTGTCAGGGATGGGGTGTGCATGGGAGGAAGTTCACCTGAACATACATAAATGGTATATAAAATTGTTCAAATGCTCATGGATCATGGTCACAGTGGGTGGAGAATCACTCAATAAATGAGAGAATGCTGGTTTCCCATCCTGGAGAGCTCTGCCACATTCTCCAAAGGGGCAGTGGCAGTCCCCCAAGTGCAGGGGTGGTGTCTGGTGAGGGAGGATGATCCACTGATGGGCTCCTGTTATTGATGACTAGCTTAACGAGTCTTTGCTCTTGAAATTGAAACTTAGCCTATTGTTATGGGGTGCCGGGGGGTTGCCTCCTGAGAGCCTACTTGTTGCTCAAATGTGGCCTCTTTCTAAGCCACACTCTTTCTAAGCCTTCCTCCCAGAGCGGGACATGACCCCCAGGGATGAGCCTCCCTGGCAATGAGGGATTACTGCCAAGTGCCAACTGGCAATACAACTGGAAAAATACCTCGAATTAAAAGGGGAAAAGGTAAAGACAAATGAGTTCCTATGGCTAAAAGACTTCAAAGAGAGTCAGGAGGTAATCCCAGAGGTAACTCTTATGCACATCTCAGGAGGACCTCATAGGTTTCCAATGTGGGTATCACCCCAAATAGAGTGGTTCCTGAGGGCTCTGGAGACACCCAGGCCCTATATAAGGGTGGATAGCTCCGGAGTTTGGTGCCTTATCAGTGGGCCCTTCTTTGGAATCTGTGCTCTTGAGTGACAGAGTTGGACTCAAATATGTCTTCCCTGCACATGGTCCATCTGTCCCTTCTATTTAAACCTATATGTGGTACTGGAGTTTGTAGGTGTACTCCCAGAGACTGGAGTTTTTGGGCTGCCCATGTGGCAGCTGGGCCCAGAATCTTGCTGGAGCTGCAGCTCCTACTCTACAGCTCAATGGACCCACACAGGACACCTGGAGGGGAGATGATGATGGACAATGGCCATCCCAGGGAATGGAGAGGGTCTGCAGCTGCAGGCAGGATAATCCCATGCATCTTATCCATGGGATATAAGCCCCATCTCACTTGGAGGTGGAGTGGACATCGACATCCCAGACTCCTCAGGTTTGGGGAAGAGCTATGGACTAGAGTGGACTTATTGGTATTCTATTACAGACATATTGTGATTCAAGAAATGGAAGAAATTACAACATTCATGTGGAGCCAGTGGCCACTGGATGCTTTGGTGGCAGGGAGAGAGAAGAGCAGTTATAATGCAGGGGCTTTTTCGGGACTTGGGAATTATCCTGAGTGACACTGCGAAAATAGATATAGGCCATTTTATATCATCATATAGCATGCAGAACTGTGTGGGAGACTGTGTGGTTTGCAATGTGAACTATGGTCCATGTTTAATGGCAGAGCCCCAGGGTGTGTATGTTCATTGCAGGTGATGTGTCACACTAATAAAGTATGTTTATGTGGGAGGTTGTGGGAGGTTTGGGAGGTAGGTCATATGGGAATCCCTATAATTTTTGTGTAACATTTATGTCATCTAAGAATCTTTTAAAATCTTTTAATAGTATAAAAAAATATATACTATTAAAAAAAAAAGAATGAAAGGAAACATGATAAAATAAATAACAAAATGGTTGATAGGAACCAAAATTCCAAAATGAATTTTTAAAACTATTACTTATTTTATTTTTTAATAACATTTTCTAAAAATTTATTCTAATTTATTTTATAAGTATTTTACTTTTATTTTTTAAAATTTTATCCCTCCTCCCCCAGGTGGCTCCCTCATGTGTCTGCTAAAATTCTTTAGGAGGCACCAGGACCTGAACCTGGTGCCTCTCATATGGGAGGCAAGTACCCAACTGCTTAAGCAACTTCTACTCCCCCAATATTAATTTAAATGCACATAGTATATTTAGACTAATTAAACATAACTATTATAATAATTGACTTAAAAAATGATTCAACTAAATATATTGTCTGTGGAAACATTTGAGATATAGTGGTATAAGTAGATTAAAATTAAAAGAATTAAAATAAAATATACTGTACAAATGTGGAAAAGAATACTTGTGTGGCTATATTAATATCAGGCAAAATAAATATTGGAGAAAAGGCAATTAACACAGACAAAGTGAGATATTATATAATCATGTAAAAGTTAATTAATCATGAAGGCATAATAATATTTATATATATATATATGAAAAGCTTCCAAATAGATAAAGCAAAAACTGACAGATCTCAAACACAAAAATTAGAACTCTACAATGCTTCTTGGGAATTTTAACACTTTTCTCTTAATAATCAATAGAATCAGTATACTAAAACCCAGTAACCACATAGAAGAACCAAACTGCACCATTAAAATTAATGGACCATTTCATACAAAACCACATAATAAAAAATAATTTTAAGTGAAAATGGAACATTTGTAACTGCTGACCTCAGGGGTTTTACTTGCTATTATAAAGGTTACTTTAGCTTATTTCCATTCCTTTACATGATATTATAGTTGTTTATACTTTATATTATAATGGTTACTTTAGCTTATTTCCATTTTTAAAAACTTATATTGTAGTTGTTAACTTTTGTTAACTGAGAGATTTCCTATAAAAACCCTCATCTCTTTAGACTCTGGGAGACAGATTTGAGCCAGGGATTTCTGACTTGAAACAGGTAAACCTTGCATTAAAGCTCTTTCTTTTCTCCAAAATCCCATAGTCATGACATTGAAGTCTTTGTGCATCAGGTACGAGCCCTTGTTCAGTAACACATTCAGCAAAATAGACTTTGACTTAATAATGAAAAAGACCATCACTAATGTAAAAAAATAAAATCATATAAAGAATTTTCCCGTATGATAATAGATTAAAATGTGATATGAATAAGAAAATAATTAGAAGAAAATCTCCAAAAACTGGGAAAGTAAACAACAGACTTCTATATAATTCATGGTTCAAAGAAGAAATATCAAGGACAATTGGAAAATATTTAGAATTGAACAATATGGGAATAAACCATATTAAATGTTTGGAATATATCTAACTCAGTATTTAAGGGGTAATTTATAACATGAAATGTATATTGGGAAATAAGAAAAGTTTAAATTTAATGATATAATTTTCCATTAAAGAAACTAAAAAAGGAGAGAAAAGAAAACCCAAAACTTGGAAATGAAAGAAATAGTAAGTATGAGAACAGAAAACAATAAAATTGAAAGCAGCAGAAACACAATTGAAGGAAGGATTTTGGAAAATTAGTAGAATAAAAATCTCCAGGAATCAATCCTTCCACCAAAACCAGTATTCAACTTGCAGGAGTGTCTGAATAAACTATTTTTTTTATTATTATTTATTCATTGGTTATTTTATTTATGGCTTTCTCTTTAAGAGAGGCCAAGTCTCTCTGTATTGTTCTTTGAAAAGTATCACATCTTTAATAGATGCTTAATGAATACTGAATGAAGAAAGTGGAGCTTTTACATACATTACTCCTTCTTCCTAACTTAATTTTCCCTTCTTTTTTACAAGAAAAAAATCTGCTTTAGTCAGTATTTACACTCCCCCCTTATTTTTGTTCAATCCTTAATCTTGAGGGGTTTGGGACAATGCCCTCTGCTCCAGGCTGAGGATGGAGGTAGATATTTGGGAGCAGAAGACTGGAATTGTTTTGTGTGTAGTTGAAAATACTCCTTGCTTTTGGGATGGGGCTGATCCATCATCATCATTTTGCTAATTGTCCAGAGAAGTTCCAAAGAGCTAGAGAGTAGGAGTTGGCCACATATTTGCTGGGTTTCAGAGCTCCACTGGCATAGGAACACTCCAAAGGCTTTAAGTTTCTGAGAAATATACCTAACAGGAAAATTGAAAATTATAGGTTCAAATAAAGGAAGTAGAAGAATCATGATTAGGAGATTTATGAATGAGCATAACTATGTTATATTGGGGACATAGCATTGCATATGAATCAACTATTTTTAAAAAATTTTAAATATTTTTTTTATTTTTAAAGAAGCTTTAGGTTACATAAATGTTGTATCAAAAATTTAGGGGATTTCCATATGCCTCACCCCTTTCCCTTCCCACACTTTCCCCTATTAACAACATCTTTCATTTGTGTAGTACTTTTCTTACAATTGATGAACACATATTGAAGCATTGCTACTAACCATGGTCTATACTTAACATTATAATTTATACTTTGCACCACACAATTTTATCAGTTTGACAAAATGTGTAATGACCTGTATCCTTCATTGCAATGTCATGGAGGACAATTCCAATATCCCAAAAATGCCCCGTGTTACACCTATTCTTCCCTCTCCATCTCCTCAGAATCTCTGGTAACCACTGCATTTATATCAATGATTCAAATTCTTCCATTACTAGAATAATAATAATTCTGCTTTAGTCCATAGTTGCATTTTCCCCTTATGTTTGTTCGTACAGAGTTAGACTAAGTTATAATTTCCCTACACATGACTTTTCTGCCCCTTTTCTTTGAACCTATAATTAGCACTATACCTGTTAAATATATGCTCCAGAGACTTAAATCTTCAGTGTATTCATAAACCAGTTGAGCCCTGAATCTCAGCAGAGCTGCAACACCTACTCTCCAGTCCATTGGACTTGCACAGGACAACTACCAAAAGGATGGTGATAGAAAATACCCATCCCAAAAAGCAGAGAATATCTACAATTGAAAGCAAGACAGTTCCACCCATCTTGCCCTGGGATCTAAGATGTGTCTCAATCAGAATCAGAGTGGGCATCACCATTGCAAAATTCTCAAAACTGAGAAATGAATCAACTGTTTTTAACCTCAGAGTCTAGTGAAACACTGGGCAGCACCCAGGGAGGAGCAGGAAGAAGAGGCTGCTACATGGCAGTAAACACCAGTGGTTTCCAGCCTTCCTGTGGTGTTAATGATGCCCCATCTGCCATCTTCAAGGCAGACAGCACTGGGACTGTAGCTCTGGCTCATGGCACAGGTTGTCAGTGTCAGGGTAGAACATAAAGAGCAAGTCCTCCAAATTCCAGGCCTGTGCTGTCTGATTGCTAACAACTGCTTTTATTAGCCACTTCAGATTGCTGGGGGTCTTCTCTGAGGGTGGCCATTGTTTCAACCCTGTTCATGTAAAGATGTCACAGGAATCTTAAGGACAGCAAATTTCCTTAAAACTATGATAAACAGTTAAAGGACTGCATTTACTAGGCAAGTGCTAAAGCAACAAAACAGCTTTAAAAACAATAGAAGAAGCTTATGGCATTTTTGTTCCCCCAACCCCTCTCCAGTGCGAGGTGTGCCAGCTTTTCTTCCATGGTGGGTCACTAGTCCTGTTTCAGAGGGAGCAGGGTGGCCCCTGTGCACTTACTATGGTGTGTTTAGCTTGCTAAAAGAAGCTGGGAACAATATACCAGAAATGGGGCAGTTTTTACAATGGAAATTTATTAGCTTAAAAGCCTACAGTTCTGAGGCTGTGAAAATGTCCAAATCAAGGCATCACCAGAGATCCTATTTCACCAAAGGTGGTCTGCTGGTGAGCCTGGACCCCTGCCATGTGGCAAGGCACAATGAAAGCTCTAGAGTTCTCTGCCTTCCCCTCCAGGCTCACTTTCTCCTGGAGCTCAGCTGTGGGCAATCAGGCACATAGCAGGGGCAGCTAGTCTCTCTCCTCTCCTCCCAGCCTCACTGCTTCAGTTTCTTGTTCTCTGTGGGCCTTCTCCCTCAACCTTTTAGGGGCCTGTTTCCATGCCTCTGCACTCTGCTGATTCCGGGCTCCTGCATCCAGAACTTCTCTCTCTGCAGCTTTTTTCCCTCTGCAGATTTTTATTACTCCTTTTATAAATGATTACAGTAAGAGGATTAAGATCCACTCTGAGGCCCATAATCTAATCAAAAGCCCTTAACTGAAAAGATCTAATCAATAGCTCCCTTACCTGGATCTAATAAAATAGTCCTATCAACAGTGGGTTTTCAGACACAGGAATAGGTTCCATTTAACAACAGGATTTTCTGGGATGCACAAACTACTCACATCAGCACAGGGTGCATGTTTGTCAGTGCCAATATATAAGGTGGAAGTCTGAGGGACTGAGCTGGGGAACTTATTTCTGGCTAATGCTCCTATCATTTGTCCTGAAAACTGATAAACTGCTGGTAGACAGCTGCGATGTGGGGAAAAACAAAGTGCCCTGGGCAAAGCACTAAGTGCATTAAGTCACACAAGCTAACACCCAGAAGGAGGTGAAAGTCTATTTCAAAGTTAGTAGTGGGGAAGTTCATTCAAATGCCTGTAAATTATCAATATTGGAAATCCAAGGCTGATATCAATGGAAAAGAGATTAAATTACCAATGTCAGAAATTCTAAGATTCAGATATTTAAAGAAAAATAAAGGAATTATGTTATGAACAAACATAAACATAAAAAGGATAAGTTCAATGAAATGAAGCAATTACTCCAAAACTATAAACTACCAAAATTCACCCAAGTTTAAATAAATAAAATGAAGAGGCCCTGTAAATTTCTGTAAAGAAACTGAATTTGTAGCTACTATCCCTCAGGAACAGACTTTTCCTGGCCCAGATAGATTCATTGGCAGATCCTACCAAATACATAAAGACAACGAAATGACACCAGTGATCTTCAATCTTTTGCAAATAATCATTTCATAAGGTCAGCATTTCCCAATAACAAACAACAGCAATTTTAATAATTAAATGATAACAACAATAATAATAAAACCAGGGATTAGAGCTTCAACAATCTCTTCTTGGGCTGAAGCATCCAGAAGGAGCAGGTCCGTGTGTTAAGAGAGGAATGGCTAAAAAAAAATTAAAGACATTTTACTAATCATTAAATTTTTAAAATATCTAAATATATAGCTGTTTATTTTCACAGTCTGGAATAATAACTGTTTTAGGAACTAATCCATCTTCTTTAGTTGGGAATCAGGCAATGCTATCCAATGAGAGGCTTTTTTGTTTGTTTGTTTGTTTTGTTTTGTTTTTGATGGATTGACTGATTGACTCAGATGTACAGCCTTAAGTGCTAGGTAGTCCACAAAGAAGGAAACTCTTTTTTTTGATATCTGGGTTTCTTGGATCTCATTGGTCTGCCATTTCCTGGATTGTTGTTCTTGAACATATGTTTTAAGATGAAACAAAATTGCAAAGTATGGTTCTTGCCTGGATAAAGTGAAAAAGAATATAGAGGGGAGCAGGTGTAACTCCCTGGTTAAGCACCTGCTTCACAAGTACAAGGTCCTAGGTTCAATCCTGGGTACTTCCTAAAAAAAAGAATGTAGAGATCAACCATCTCCCTTATATGATTATGACCCAGATCATGTATCACATCCAGTAAGAAATCATTAGCCTGAAAATGATCTTATTGCTCTACTTAGCTATAACGGATGCTGGAAATTGTATCCTCTAGCCTGGAAGCTATGTGTGCTGATTACATTTGGGTGGTTGGTTCCCACTCCCTCCAAACAGAAAAGGAGAATAAAGATTGGCAGATAATCAGTAATTTACCAAAACAACAAATGAAAGTTCAGAGCTTGAGAAGATTTTAAGTAAGCCCGATATGTTCAAATATTTCAGTATAACTATCAATACAAACACTTTAAGGATACCTAAGTATTATAATAGCATACTATTTCATAAGTGGCATTAATGAAAATAAGAACTAGTAATATACACAATGCCTGGCACTGCTAGTTGCCTTCGGAAGAGTTGTGGCAAATCAAAACAATGTCTCCAGGCCTTCCTAGAAGGAGGGGGTAAGAGAGGGGATAGCCATTTAATGTGACTTTTTGAAATATAAAGTAGAATATTCTGGAGCTGATTTCAGGAGAAATTCTTACAAGGAGCTCTACTCAGTTCACCCTCTTCTGCCTTCTGTCTTTCAGGTGTCTGGACCATGATTGGGACTGCTGTGCTTTTTGCTGTACTTGGGGAATCAGAGCCATGTATACAGGATTCTGAAGAGAAAATTAAAGAAGCCTAGTTGCCTGGTGCTGTTTGGAGCTGGCATTTCAATTCTGTAATTCTTTAGTGTGGCAGAAATATGAAGCCTATTTTGCATAACAGTATTAATCAGGGCTTTCTAGGGAAACAGAACCAAAAGGAGATCTCTGTAAACAATATGAGATTTTATAAATGTCCTTGTATTACAATTATCCCAGTGCTTGTTTGACCAAACAACTGGTCAGCATTAGCTGGCTGGTTGAGACATTACCCTAACCATCACAGTACACAACATTTTGGGAAATGTACTTATTTTCAAGAGTATCATGATTTCAAATTGAGACACTAAAAGAAAAGAAACTTTCCAGCAGTGAAACAGAGGAGATTTGAAAACAATCAGGAGGAAACATGATTGTTTGCTCATCTTTTATAATATAGCAAACCACTATTTCCATAGTCTAAAGCATAAAATTAATATGTAAAGAAATAGAAGTTAAAACCTATTTCATAAAAGTGTAAAAAACTTGTAAGGAGCTAAAAGAGATGACAAATCTTTTAAATTATCATAGAGAAGAACAAGCAATGGCAAGCATAAACACACTAAGCACATATAGAGAAACTACTGTGGTTAAATATGAATAGAATATTGCCCCAAAGCATCACAGTGCATGGTTAGAGTTTCTGTTCTTTCCACATTAACAGGGAAATTGACTATAGATGAGGATTTAGGGGAAGAGTGTGCGACATACTTTTCCCTGTATCAAGGTTTTTATGTTTTTATTTTTTTAAAATGCAGTTTTACTGAAATAGATTCACACTCCATACAATCCATCTAAAGTGTAGTCAATGGCTTTCAGTATAATCACAAAGTAGTGAATTCATCACCACAATAAATTTTAGAACACTTCACTACTGCTAAGTTGCTCCTTTAACTCCCGCCTATTGTTGACACAGCATTGATGTGGACCTTGTGACAACTGAAAGAATATTAAACCTTAGGGTTAACTAGAGTCCATAGTTTGCATTGGATGCATTTTTTTCCTCATATACCTTTTATTCACCTTGTAATAGTGACATACAATTGTTATAGGTCAAGAAAGAACATACTTACATTTGTACTATTAACCACAGCCATCACCCACTACAGGGTTCACTGTGTTATAAAGTCCCATGTTTTATCCTCTAGCTTTCTGGTGACATACATGACCCTAAAATTCGCCTTTCAACCACATTCAGACAAAATTTAACTGTTAATTATACACACAAAAGTGTTCTACCATCAGCTCTATCCATTTCCAAACATTTGCAATCAACTTAGGTAGAAATTCTGTGCCCCTCATTTTCTACCCTCATTCAATCTCCTGGTAACCTATATTCTAAATTCAATCTCAGTGAGTTTGCTTATAATTGACTCATATTAGTGAGATCATACAATACCTGTCCTTTTGTGACTGGCTTATTTCACTCAACATAATGTCCTCAAGGTTGACCCATGTTGTCTCATGCATCAAGGCTTCGTTCCTTCTTATAGCTAAATAATATTCCATCATATTGTAAATACACATTTTCTTTATCCATTCATTGTTTGATGGACAACTGAGTTGTTTCCATCTTTTGACAGTTGTGAATAATTCCACTATTGAAATCAGTGTACAAATACTTGTTCACATATCTGCTTTCAGTTTTTCTGTGTATATAAATAGTAGCAGGATTGCCAGATCATATGAAAATTCTATTCTTAGCTTCTTGAGCAACCACCATACTGTCTTCCATAGCAGCTGCACCATTGTACATTCTTACCAGCAATGAATAAGTGTTCCTATTTCTCCACATCGTCCCCAACACTTGTAGTTTCTAAATTTTTTTTTAAATAGTGGTCATTCTAGTAGTGGTGATATGATATCTCATTGTGGTTTTGATTTGCATTTCCCTAATAACTAGTGATGTTGGGCATTTTTTCATGTGCATATTCTCTTTTGAAAAAAAAAATGTCTAAGTCTTTTGCCCCTTTTTAAATTAGGTTGTTTGTCTTTATATTGTTGAATTATAGGATTTCTTTATATATTCTGGATATTAAACCCTTATTGGAAAAGCAGTTTCCAAATCATTTCTTCCATTGACTAGGCTGCTTTTCACTTTATTGACAAAGTCCTTTGAAGCACAAAAGTCTTCAATTTTGAGGAGGTCTCATTTATTTATTTTTGCTTATGCTTTGTGTATAAAGTCTAAGAAGCCATTGCCTACCACAAGATCCTGTTATAAATAATATATAAAATAATGCTAACCTATTATTTTATCTACACATATAGAAGTTTATTTTTATAGATATAAATATAGATTCTAACAAATGTTTCATAAAGAATACATATTCTTTTATCAAATATAATTATCATATATATGTCTATGCATAGGTATATTTATAATTACTAATATTCTTAAAAAATAAACATTTTTCTCAATGCACCATTTAAACTTTAAAAATAAATTGCAGAAATACTGACACTTTAGCCTTAAACAACTTAGAACATGTCTAATAAGACCAGGCTATCTCCAACAAAATCATAATATCATTCTCAAGGCCAAGGTTAATGTGAACCTTAATCTAACAACCTTACAAATGTTATATGTATATATATATAAAATATTACATATTATACAATATCATACATCTGTCTAAATACGTTATAAAATATGATAAATAATAAATGTAATGTTATATTATTCATTCACAGTTCTATAAATTATAATTCTTCTAACCGAAGAAACATTGTCATATTAAAGACTGAAGAGTATGTTTCTCTGTAAAATAATATTTGGTGATTTATGTAATATATATTTAAAATAAAATAAAAGGCAAATAGCAAACAATGTGTATAGCTGGCTTCTTTTCATGTAAGAAAGAAAGGAATATAAGAGAAAATGAATGTACATATACACAGATACATACACATATACACATTCATAATATTTTTTATTAGAGAAGTTGTGAGCCTACAAAATAATCATGCATAACATACAGGATTCCCATACATCATGCCACCACCAAAACCTTGCATTGTTGTGGATCATTTGTTCCAAGTGATGAAGAACATAATCAAAATATTACTGCTAACTCTAGTCCATAGCGTACATTTGATATATTTTTTCCACAACTCACTCTATTATTAACAACATGTTAACAGTATTGTACATTTTCATAGTTCCTGAGAGAATGTTGTCATATTTTTACTGTTAACTACAATTCATCATCCAGCACAGGGTTCACTGTATTATACAGTCCCAAGCCTTGTACAATGCATTCAAAGTGTACACTCAGTGGCTCTCAGTTTCATCATAGATTTGTGCTGTCATAACCTCACTCAATTTTTGCATGTTTTTATAATTCCAAAAGGAAAAAATCCCATACCCTCTTTTTTAATACTTTTTAAATTTCAAAAATATTACATTAGATTATGTAAATCTTACATTAAAAAAAATATAGGGGGTTCCCATATGCTCCACTCCCTTCCCCTCCCACACTTTCCAACATTTACAACATCCTTCATTAGTGTTGTACATTTGTTAGAATTGATGAACATACATTGGAGAATTTCCACTAAGTGTGGCCCTACTTTGGAATTTAAGCTCCTCTGTGTGACAGAGTTGGACTCATTTGTGTTTTCTCTACACATGGCTCTTCTGCCCCTTCTATTTGTATTAGACTTGATAGGTGCATGTCCAAGAGACTTAAATCTTTGGGCTGTCCATATTCCACTTGGGCCCTGAATCTCAACAGAGTTGCAACACCTACTTTCCAGTTCATTAGACTCACCCAGGATAACTAACAAGGAGATAATGAACAACAATGCCCATCCCAAGGAACAGAGAGTCTGCAATTGCAAGCAAGATAATCCCATCTATCAGCCCCATGGGATCTAAGTGCTTTATTAATTAGAAGCAAAGTGGGCATCACCATCCCAGCATCCTCAGGATTGGGGAATGAATGATGGACTAGAGTACACATACAGTTATTTTACTATTTTACTGATATTCTAGCAACAGAAGAGCTTTCATCATTGATTTGGAGCCAGTGGTCACTGGAAGTTCTGATGGGAGGGAGAGGGAATAAAAGTGTAATATGGGGGCATTTTTGGGACATTGGAATTGTCCTGAATGACGTTGCAATGATGGATACAGACCATTATATATTTTGTCATAACTTACAAAATTGTGTGGGACAGAGTGTAAACTATTATGTAAACAATACACTTTTATAACTACCTCTTGTTGATCCTTAGCATTGATATAGTACTTCTTTGCCATTGATGAAAGAATGTTACAATATTAGTGCTAACTATAATCCATAAGGTAAATTAGTTGTATTTTTCCCATGTATCACCATATTATTTATACCTTGTAATAGTGACATACATTTGTTCCAGTTCATAGGAAATCATTCTTATGTTTGTACTATTAACCACAATTCTCATCCACCACCAAGTTCACAATGTTATATAGTCCCTAGTTTATCCTCATATATATTCTATTAATAATACTTGTAATAAGATTCACTGACACAGTGCTTCAATACCTAACAGATTTTATCTTTGTTAGGGATTGGGTGAGATGGATAAGATGGCAGTGAAAATTCTGAGCATAAATATTCATGTATTTTTGACATAGTTCATATCTCTTTATTTAAAAGTAAAATTATATTTGGATAGATGAAAAAAGCAAGCCTTAATATAGAATATAAAGAGGAAAAGCAACATACCTGTACTTCAAATTCTTATTGTGGTAATAAAGAAAATTAAAAAAGATAATTCATTTCAATAACTAAGAACATTAGATGCTAAGAATTTTAATTTAGTGAAATATATACTAAATACAAAAAGAACTGCAAAATAATTTGGAAAAATTTTGTGTGGTGTATTACCACCAGATAAAATATGATGAAATCTTAGGGAACCAGAATTTCCATAATGGGAAATAAGAATTATAAAAATAAAATGGGTATATAAGGAATTGTACTTGAAGTATTTTATAGATATTTAATTGGAATTAGAAGAATTTATATTAATTCCTGAATTCTTAAAATATATATCTAGGAGAGTGGATGTAGCTCAAGCAGTTGAGTGCCTGCTTCCCACATGGGAGGTCCCAGATTCAGTTCTGGTGCCTCCTAAAAAATAAACAAAAACAAACACCAGGAAAAGCAAGCAAACAAACAAAAACCAACTCAGGGGAACCAATGTGGCTCAGTGGTTGAGCGCTGGCTTCCCCCATACAAGGTCCAGGGTTCAATACCTCAGAATACACACACACACACACACACACACACAAACGTGTGTGTGTGATTTCAAATAAAGTAATTAATTCATAATGATTTAAAATATCTTTGGTAATCTATGCACTGCTGGAAAATCAAGTTAGGAATTGCATATGAAAATAATTTCAAAATCCCACTCATTTGGATCTAAAGGGCTTGTAACACCATTTTTCGTGTGCAAGGTAAGCAGTGTTAACAATATAATGGTACATTAAATAGTGTTAAATTTTACTGATCTATCATGAAAAATTCAAATTTATAGCAAGTTGATTGTATAATCCTGTTTTATCAGAATGCTTTTTTTCTATTTATGGAAAAAAATATCATAATAACATCAATTCATTGTATACTTTTGTCTGGCAAAACAATTCCCAGAGAAACTTTTCTTGTATCTTACTTTAGCACATGAAAATAGCAAAATTGTCATTCTCAATTTATATTTCTTTTTTAAAGATTTAAAATGATTTAGTTATAAAATTAGTGCTCATTATTGGTTGGCAGTGACGGGGTTTTATCAAGAAGCAAAGTATATACCCTCTAGAGTCTTAACTTTGCTTTTCCAAAGGGGAAAGGGGTCATGATATAAATTACAGGTCAAATTCTAATATGAACTCTTTATAAAAGTAAAGAGTTCATTTTTCTTTACTGATGAATTTTTGTTGGCTAGATATTTTTCTTTCATCTTGTTGATACCTAGTATTGGTAATATAATCTCTGGAACTAAAAAAAGCAAGGAAAAAATCTGCTACATTCTGGATTGTAGAAACTAAAAGAAAAAAATAGAGGTTTATAAAGATGCTAATAACGTGTGAAAACTTACTTAAAGAACTTGTTAAAATCAAATATTACTTAGGTAAGGCAAGGTGCATATTTTTAATATTATTAGATTGACTAAATGAATGTATAGACATTTTTGGGTACTAAAATTGGCATAAGCACACATGGGTTACCAAAACACTTGCATGTAAATTTCTGCTTCATCTAAAACATATTTTTGACCAATACACCTTGATGCATATTTCCTAGATAATTGCGTGTAAGATACATACTAGTCAAGAAGACCTCAAAAATGAGGGGAGAGATTACACTCTAGAAGGGTTATTATGATTCTCTAGATTATAAGCTATCAGGCTATTATGCTAAAAAGGAATGTGGAAAGAACTCTTCTTTAGCAATATTTTTAATAGATAATTTAATAACTTATTTACAAAGAACTTTTAACTGTAATATTCCCTTGATATTGATGTACTAAATAAATTATATTTGGAATTACTTTGAGTTCTAACATCTCATAGTGGTAATTTTGTTTAGTGAACTCATTTTCTTTTTCTCTATATACTGGGACCTGAAGTAACAATTTGCTACAGATAGAAACTTCATATATGGCATATTTGCCTTTGACCATATGTAAAAGCAAAGTTACATGAAATAAAAAAATTCATTCCTGGATAATTTCCATATAAAGGCTAACCCTAGCCACACACTTCTTGCTCTGGGTCTTCATACATATTTGGCTCTTCGTGAAGATGAAAAGAACTGACTTCAATGTGTGTAATTCATGTACTTATTTGCTTATATACACAACAAGAAATCTCAAAAAGCAGGTGGAGATTGCAACGCATAAGGATTTTTCTGATTCTACAGAATATTAGCTATTGATATATTGGATTAGTAAAAGTAGTTATAGAAACTTTTCCTCAGCAATAAATTATTAATGAAAATATCACTTTCATTTTCCTAATATAAGGGCATATTCTGGGATTTCATTATATTTGCATCAAAACGAGGGAGTGTTAACACACATTTACTCTCCATATGAACAAATACTGTATTTTGTATGTCAATAACAAAACTTTGACTTAGTAAATTTATACACTCATGGGCAAAACTTAGGGAAAATTTATTATTGTTCATGATACACGGTAGTCATGAGATTCATGGAGAACACATCTACATATATTTATTGACTTATTTCTCATACATCTTGTTTAGGAAAAAAGTCAATGTTTTAAGTGTGGTTAAAAAGTTAAATAAGGGAGAATGTGGAAAGATGGCAGTGGATTAGATAGGTAGGGCTCAACTGTCTCTTTAAAACAGCAGAGAAAGACTCAAAACCTGGTTGAGGGACCTGCTCTGGGTGTCACCTGACCAGGATAGTGCTTCATAACTCCCAGGATGGTGAGGGACAGAGAGACAAAGAACCCAAAGTTACAAATGTGAGTTACCAAACCCCTGAGGCAGCACGGAAGGACACCCTTCTCCCAGCTCCAGATATTAAACTGGGTCACTGCAGCTGAATGAGAGGGAAACAGACATATTCTTCCCTGTCAGCTGTTACCAGGAAAAAAGTAAGGGGAGACAGAAGAGTTTCTTCAGTGAATTCAGCCAGCAGAGCACTCTTTGAATCTCAGTTCTGGCCAGACCAAAACACAAGAAAATGGAGAGAAATACACCTCTGTGGAAAGGTGTGCTGAAGAGCACCATCTGATGACCAGTATGGAAGTTGCATGGACAAAAACTGCTGTTGTTATTCTCTGTACTCTAACTCCAGGGAGAAAATCTGTGCCCCATTAGCTAGACCCTGGTATGATTTTGATAACTTAAACTGAGAAGTTTTAAATACTCATAAGTAGTTGAAACAAATATCAAAGAAGAGCTGAGTAAAAAATACAAGAGGCAAGAGAGAGAAATTGGCCATCAGAGGAAATTCACCAACATATTCAGATGCCTAGATATCAGCAAAAATTTACAGGCCTTACTACTAAACAGGAAGAGAAGGCCCAGTCAAAGGAACAGACCAAATATCCTGAAGAGATACAGGATTTAAGAAAATTAATAAATGATAATCACAGAACTCTCCATAATCAATTTAAAGAATTGAAAGAAAATATGACTTAAGAGATAAAGGATATTAAGAAGACACTGAGTGAGTAAAAAGAACAATTTGAAAGCCTGCAAAGAAAAGTAACAGAACTTATGGGAATGAAAGACAAAATGGATGAGATTTAAAATACTTTAGAGTGGAGCAGATGTGGCTCAAGCAGTTGAGCACCTGCCTCCCATGTGGGAGGTCCAGGGTTTGGTTACCAAGGTCTCCTAAAGAAAAGACAAACAAACATCAAGCAAAAACAACAAGCAAACAATGAGCACAAAACCAAGCAAACAATGAGCAAAAATAAAATGAGCAGGGAGTGGATGTGGCTCTAGCAGTTGAGCACCCACCTCCAATGTGGGAGGTCCACGGTTTGGTTCCCAAAGCCTCCTAAAGAAAAGACAAACAGACAATAAGTAGACAATGAATGAAAACAATCAGCAGACAATGAGTGCAAACAACAAGCAAAAACAATTACTAAACAGAGTAGGGAGCCATCTCAGGGGGAAAATGATGCAACATACAAAAAATATATTAGCAGGGAAGCGGGTGTGGCTCAGCGGATAGAGCTCCCGTTTACCATATGGGAGGCCCCGGGTTCGCTTCCCGGGGTCTCCTTGTGAGAGCAGGCCGGCCCACACGGCGCGGTGGGCTGATGCAGCAGGACCTCACAGCAAGGGGGAGATAAACAGACACGGAAGAAACACACAGCGAATGGACACAGTAAAACACAAGCAGCAAGGGGGGATAAATAAATAAATAAATAAATCTTAAAAAAAAAAAAATATATATATATATATTAGCAGCACATAAGAGCAGATTTGAAATGCTCAAAGACAGAATTAATGACTTTGAAGACAGAACATGTAAACTGGAAAAGACAGGAGAACAGAATGCAAAGAGAATGGAAAAAATGGAACAGGGCCTCAAGGAATTACATGACAATGCAAAATGCACAAACATACAAATAATCAATGTCACAGAAGGAGAAGAGAATGGAAGTGGGGTGGAAAGAATATTTGAAGAAATAATGACTGAAAACTTCCAACCTATGAAAGACATAAATATCAACCTCCAAGAAAGACAATGTACCCCAAACAGAATAAATCTGAATTGACCTACCAGAGACACCTAATGTTCAGAGCAACAAATATCAGATACAAAGAGGGAATTCTGACAGCAAGAGAAAAGTAAAGCATCACATACAAGTGAACCTCAATAAATGTTGACCTCTCATCAGAAGCCATGGAGGCAAGAAGAAAGTGGTACGATGTATAAGAGGTACTGAATGAGAAAACCTGCCAGTCAAGAATTCAGAATCCAGCAACATTGTCTTTCAAAAATGAGGGTGAGTTTCCCACCTTATACAAAAATTAACTCAGAATGCACCAAGGATCTAAATATAAAAACAAAAATCATATAAGAAAAAGTAGAAAAACATCTTCAAGATCTGGTGGTAAGTGGTAGTTTCTTAAACCTTACACCCAAAGCACGAGCAACAAAAGAAAAAACAGAAAAATGAGGCCTCCTCAAAATTCAACACTTGTGCACCTCAAAGTTTTCTGTCAAAAAGGTGAAAAGGCAGCCTACTAAATTGGAGAAAATATTTGGCAGTCACATATCTGATAAGGGTTTAATATCCATGATATATATATACAACTCAACAATTTGGAAAAAAAAAAAAAAACAACTATCCAATTAAAACATGGGCAAAAGACTTGAACAGATAACTGCCCAAAAAAGAAATACAAATGGCAAAGAAACACATGAAAAAATGTTCACTATCACTAGCGATTAGAGCGATACAAATCAAAACTACAATGAGATATCATTTCACAACTGTTAGACTGGCCATTATTAGAAAGTTAGAAAATTGTAAATGTTGGAGTGGATGTGGAGAGATAGGAACACTTATTCACTGTTGGTGGGAATGTAGAATGGTACAGCCACTGTCAAGGATTGTTTGGTGGTTCCTAAGGAAGATGAATATAGACTTGCCATGGGACCCATTGATACCATTGCTAAGCATATACCCAGAAGAACTGAAAGCAGTGACATGAATAGACATTTGCACACCAATGTTCATAGCAGTGTTATTCACGATAACCAAGAGTTGGAAACAACTCCGGTGTCCATCAACTGATGAATGACAAATTGTGAAGTATACACATGATGGAATACAATGCAGCAGTAAGAAGAAATGAAGTTCTAAAATATATGACAACATGGATGAACATGGAGGACATTATGTTGAGTGAAGCAAGCCAGACACAAAAGGACAAATACTGTATGACTGCACTATTATGAGCTATATATATTATATGACATATAAATATATTATGTAAAATATGAATATGGGTAAATTTGGATATATAAGACGATTTTTTCTTCGAAGCTGAACAAATGTAGGTTAATACTTCAAAATGTTAATATCAGAAAAAAAGGAAACATTGTACTTAGTGGAGGAGACCAGACACAGAGTGCTGAGTACTGTATGATATCTTTGTGTACAGTTTAAGTATAGCTCAATTTATAGAATTGAAATTAAATTGGTGATTGTGTAGGGCTTTGGAATGAATGGTAGTGGGTGTGGAGTGTTACTTTTGGGCAAAATGAAATAGCTCTGAAATTTTTGAGATGGTGAATGTACAACTTTGTGATTATGTTAAAAGCCACTGGTTGCATGATTTAGATAGAGCATAAGGTGTGTGAATATATCTCTATGAAACTGCTAGATAAACAAATAAAAATTGTGCAAGAATAACCAGAAATAGTGACTATGCACAGCAGGGGAGACAGAGAGAAAGTGAGAGGTAAGGAATTTTCTTGTCTGTATTTTGTTTAATATTATTATTATTGAAATAATGAAAATGCTCTAATAATGATGAAATGATGAATGCACATATATATGATTATACCAAATACCATTGATTATACACTTTGAATGAATTATATGCTTTATTAATACATATCAATAAAGTTGATTTGTTAAAAAAAATGAGGGTGAGTTTAAAGATTTCACAGAAAAAAAAAAAGCTGATAGAATATGTTACCAAAAAACAGAATTACAAGGGATACTACAGGGAGTGATTCAGCCTGAGAGGAAAAACAAGGGTGAGAGACAGAGAACAGCATAGAAATGAAGATTGTTAGGAAGGGTAAATTAAAGGGTTAAGAGACATACAATAGTACAATACAGCAACAGAAAGCCAAAGGAAAAATGGATGAAGCAAGCAATGCCTTTACAGTAATAACATAAAATGTTAATGACAAACTCCCAAATCGAAAGGCATAGGTAGAATAGATTTAAAAAAACACAATGTGGGCCATTGACCATGGTTGTTAGCAATGCTTCAATGTTTGCATATCAGTTATAGCAAATGTACCATCCACATGTAAAATGTTATTAATAAGGGAGAGGGAAAAGGGGAAGGGTATTGGGTATATGGGAATCAATTTTATTTTCTGTGTGACTTTTCTGTATCCTGAGGCTTTTTGAAGATAAAATGAAAAAAAAAAAAAAGACACTGGGGGAATACATGGAAAAAAATGTCACTGTACATTGAAGACAGCAGAACTTACAGTAATGAAAGATACAATGTCCAAAAATTTCTTTTTATTATTTCAAATTGTTTTAAAATTTTTGTATTTTATTAGTTATTTCAAAATTATTTCAATTTCTTATTAATATTATTTAGTTATTTTGTTGGCTTCATTTTGGAGAGGTTTTGGATCACAGAAGGGTCACAGCAATGGTGGGCAAAGATCACTGGTGTTGGGTATCAGTGATATACAGATGCATGGAAAGTGGTTCACCTGGGGCATGCGTCTAAGACATATGAATATGTGCAAGTGTTCATGAGACATTGTCTAGGTTGGTGGAGATACACACAATAACCAAAAGAATATTGAATTCTCATTCTGGGGAGTCTGCTACATACTCTAAAAGGACATCAAGAATCTCCTGAGGGCAAGGGTAATGTCTAGTGAAGTAAGACTGACGATTATGCCAGACCCTTGATATTGATGATTGTACTTATGACCCTTTCCTTCTGAAAGTGAATCTTAGCCTAGTGTTATATATTGCCTAAGTGTTACCTCCTGAAAACCTCCTTGTTGCTCAAATGTGACAACTTTCTAAGCCAAACTCATCATATAAATGCACTACCATCTCCCCACATGAGATATGACTCCTGGGAATGAGCCTGCCTGGCACTGAGGGATTATTACCAAGCACTAACTAACAATGCATCTGGATAAGCACCTTGACCAAAAGGGGGAAATGGTAAATACAAACGAGTTTTTGTGGCTCTGAAACTTACAGTGAGTCAGGAGGTTATTCCAGAGGTTACACTTTTTCATGTGTCAGCAGGATCTCACTGATTGCCACAATAAACAGTGCCTCAAATAGTGGGGCCCTGAGGGCTTTAGAGATATCCAGAAATTGATATAACCAGAGTAGACAGCTCAGGAATTCAGCACCCTGTCAGTGGGCCATACTTTGGAATTTATGCTCCCCAGTATAACAGAGTTAGACTCATTTATAGGTTCTCTACATATGGCTCTTCTGCCCATTTTTATTTGAACTTATAATTAGCACTATACTTGATAAATATAAGTTCTGGGGACTTAAAGATATGTGGTCCATCCATGTGCCAGTTGAGCCCTGAACTTCAGCAGAGTTGCAACACCTACTCTCCAGTTAATTGGACTCATCCAGGAAAACTAGAAAGGAGATGATGATGGACACCTATCCCAAGAAACAGAGAGTATCTGCAACTGCAATCAAGATAGCTCCATCCATTTGCCCCATGGAATCTAAGCCCCCTGTCAATTAGAAACAATCCTCAAGATTGGGGATTGAACAATGGACTGAAGTTGACTTATTATTATTTTACTATAGACTTATTATTACTCTAGCAATGGAAGAACACTTATCATTAATGTAAAGCCAGTGGCCACCGGTGGTTCTGAGCGATGGGAGAGGAAAGAAAAGGTGTAATATGGGGGCATTTTCAGAGCACTGGATTTGTCCTGCATGATATTGCAGTGGCCAGTGCAGGTCATTGTATATTTTGTCATAACTTGCAGAACTGTGCAGGACAGAGTGTGAACTATGGTGTGGACTTTGGTCCATGGTTAGTAGCAATACTTCAATATGGGATCATCAAATGTAACAAATATACCACACTAATGAGGATGTTAATGAGGGAAATTGTGTGTATGGGGGGAGGAGAGCATATGGGAATCCCTTATATTTGTTATGTAATATTGATGTAATCTAAAGCTCCTTATAAAATAAAAAATCAAAATAAATAAATGCAAATGATTAGTAAGATTAGAAAAACAATTTAACCATTTATATGTTGTCTACAAAATACTCACCTCAGACATAAGGAAACAACCAGATTAAAAGTGAAAGGTTGGAAAAAGATATTCCATGGAAATAGTAACCAAGAAAGAGCTGGAATAGTGATACTAATATTGGACAAAATAGATTTTAAGTGCAAAACGGTTTATAAGGAATGAAGAAGGTCAATATATATTAATAAAAGTGTAAATTCACCAAGAAGATATAAGTATACTAAATATTTTACAGACCTAACCTTAGTGCCCCAAGATACATAAGGCATACACTGGCAAAGCTCAAGGGAGAAATAGATGTCTCTACAATAATAGTTGTAAACTTCAGTACATCACTCTCAGTATTAGATAGAACATCTGGAGAGGATAAATAAAGAAATGGAGAACTTGAATAATATGATAAGTGAACTAGATCTAACAGACATCTATACAGCACTGCAACCCAAAATATCAAGACATACATTCATTTCATGGACCCTTCTCCAAGATAGACCATATGTTGGGTTACAAGACAAGTCTCAATGATTTTAAAAAGACTGAAAGTACACAAAACACTTACTCTGATAATAATAGAATGAAGCTAGAAATCAATAATGATGGAAAAAAGGAGAAATTCATAAATATATGGAGATTAAACAACATACTCTTAAATAATCTATAGGTCAAAGAAGAAATTGCAAAATTTTCAGGAGATATCTTCAGATGAATGAAAATGAGAGCACAACATAACCATACCTATGTGACACTGCAAAGGCAGTGCTGAGGAGAGAATTTATGCCCTCAAAGTATACATTAAAAAACAAGAGCTAAAGTTGAAGATTTAACAGCATACCTGGAGGAACTAGAAAAAAGAAGAGTAAACAAACCCCAAACCAAGCCACAGGAAATAAATAGTAAAGATCAGGACAGAAGTAAATGAAATTGAGAACAACAACAACAACAACAAAAACCATAGAGAGAATTAAAACCATGAAAAATTGGTTCTTTGATAAGATCAACAAATTGGCAAACACAGCTATACTGAAAAAGAAAATGAGAGAAAACGCAAATAAATAAAACAGAAATTAGAGAGGAAACATTACCAATAATGCCACAGAAATAAGAATGATCATAAGAGGATACTATAAACAACTATATGTCAAAAAAAATAGACAATGTAGACGAGATGGACTAATTCATAGATTCATGCAAACCACCTATCCTGACCCTAGGAGAAATAGAAGGCAGCAACAAACCAATCACAAGTGAAGAGAATGAAGCAGTCATCAAAAATC
Source organism: Cabassous unicinctus (assembly GCA_029593785.1). Lineage (NCBI taxonomy): Eukaryota > Metazoa > Chordata > Mammalia > Cingulata > Chlamyphoridae > Cabassous > Cabassous unicinctus. Next base: position 27,430 of record JAQZBX010006534.1, on the reverse strand, counting down.
TCCCAAAGAGGAAAATCCTGGGACCAGATGGCTTCATAGGTGAATTCTACTAATCATTTAAAGGTGATCTAATACCAATCTTGCTCAAACTCTTCCAAAAAACTGAACAGGAAAGAATGCTACTAAACTCATTCAATGAAGCCAACATCAACCTAAAACCAAAACCAGCTAAAGATACCATGAAAAAAGAAAATTACAGATATGTATCCCTAATGAATATAGATGCAAAAATTCTCAGCAAAATACTTGCACACAGAATCCAAAAGCACATTAAAAGAATTATACACCATGACTAAGTGGGTTTTATCCCAGGTGTGCAAGTGTGGCTCAATACAAGAAAGTCAATTTGTATAATAAACCACATTGATAAATTGAAGGAAAAAAATCACATGATCCTCTCGATTGATGCAGAAATGGCATTTGACAAAACATAGTGCCCTTTCTTGAAAAAAGAAAATCCAAAAGATAGGAATAGAAGGAAGCTTTTTCAATATGGAAAATTGCATATATGAAAAACGTATAGCTAGCATTGTACTCAATGATGAATGACTGAAAACTTTCCCACTGAAATCAGGAACAAGACAAGGATGCCTACTGTCACCATTATTATTCAATATTGTGCTAGAGGTTCCAGCTAGAGCAATTAGGCTAGATAATTAAATAAAATGCACAAATAGGAAAGAAAGAAATAAAGCTTTCATTATTCATTGATGGAATGATCCTATATCAGATAATCCTGAAAAATCCACAACAAAGCTACTAGAGTTAATAGACCAGTTGAGCAAAGTGGTGGGATACAAGAGTAATAGGCAAAAATAATAGCGTTTCTATATGCTACTGATGTGCAATCTGAGGAGGAAATCAGAAAATAAAATTCAATTTATAATAGCAACCAAACCAATCAAAAATTTAGGAATAAAGTTAACCAAGGACATAAAGAACCTATATTCAGAACACTATAAAACATTGTAAAAACAAAATAATAACTGATGATTACTTAAATGGAAGGACATTCTCTGTGCAGGGATTGGAAGACTGAATATCATTAAGATGTCAATTCTACCCAAATTGATTTAAGGATTCAATGAAATCTCAATAAAAATCTCAAGTCATTTTTGCAGAAATTGAAAAGCCAAAATCAAATTTATTCCAAAGGGTCAGGGTCCTAAATAGTAAAAAATGTCTTAAAAAAGAACAAAGTTGTAGTACTCTAACTTCCTAACTTTAAAGTATATTACTTAGGTACAGTGGTAAAAGCAGCATGGTACTGGACTAAAGATAGATAGATGGACCAATGGAACTGATGAGAACTCAGAAATTGAGCCTCATATCTACAATCCAGTAATTTTTGACAAGTCTATTAAGTCTATCCAGCTGGGCCAGAAGAGTCTATTCAACAAATGGTGCTGGAAGAACTGGTAGCCATATCCAAAAGAAATACAAAAATTAACTCCTTATACAAAAATTAACTCAAAATGGATCAAGGACCTAAATTTAAAAATAACAACCATAAAACTCCGAGAAGAAAATGTAGGAAAACATCTTCAAGGTCTTGTGGTAGGTGGTAGTGTCTTAAACCTTACACCCAAAGCATGTAGAAGCAACAAAAGAAAAATTAAATAAATAGGACCTCCTCAAATTTGAATATTTTTCCAGCTCAAAGGACATTGTCAATAGTTTGAAAAGGCAACGACTCAATGGAAGAAAATATTTGGCAATCACATATCTGATAAGGGTTTTGTATACATGATATTTAAAGAAATCATACAACTCAACAATCAAAAGACAAAATATCTGCATATAAAATAGACAAACAACTTGAAAAATCAATTATCCAAAGGAGAAAATACAAGTGTTGAAGAAACAGATGAAAAAATGTTCAATATCACTAGGGATTAGGGAATTGCAAATCAAAACTGCAAAGAAATATCATTTCACACCTGTTAGACTGGCCGTTATTAGAAAGTTGGAAAAGTATAAATGTTGGAGAAGATGTGGAGAGATAGGAACACTTATTCACTGTTGGTAGGAATGTGGAAAGATACAGCCACTGTTGAGGACTGTTTGGCAGTTCCTAAAGAAGTTAAATATAGACTTACCATGGGACTCTGAAATACCATTGTTACTTATATACCCAGAAGAACTGAGAGCAGTGACATGACCAGACATTTGCATACTGATGTTCATAAAAGTTGGAAACAACCCAGGTATCCATCAACTGAAAAATGGATACTCAAATTGTGGTGTATACAGACAATGGAATATTATGCAGCAGTAAGAAGAAATGAAGTCATGAAACATTTGACAACATGAATAAACTTTGAGGACATTATGTTGAGTGAAGCAAGGCAGACACAAAGGAACAAATACTGTATGATTGCGCTATTATGAACTAAATATATTATATAAATTCATGGCATTAATAATTAGATTATAGGTCACCAGAAAATAGAAGCATGGTAGAGAATGGAAAGGTGATGGTTAATCTGTGCAGAATTGGTTAAAAGGCTGTTTTTAAATCTTTAGAAATAAATGGAAATGGTGTGAGCACATCCTGCTGTTTGTGGTTAGCAGAGCTGTTATATAGGTATGTCAGTGGTTGAAAGGGAAAACCTAAGGTTATTTATATTGCTAGAAGGAAAGCTAAAAAATGTAACATGGAACTGTATAACATAGGAAACCTCATGTAAAACACAAATATTGGTGATATTGCATATGTAATACTGTTTTTACAAAATATAAATATCAATATATTAGAGGGAAGGAAACAGAATAGCAGCGATGTAGGGTGGGGGAAGCATAGAGAGACTGAGAAGTGATGAGTTTTCTTCCTTTGTTTGTTTGGTTGGGTTTTTTTAAGTATTATTATTTTTACTGGAATAATGAATATGCTCTAAAAATTATTGGAGTTATGAATGTACAACTTTGTGATTATAGAGAATACCATTGATTGTACACTTTGGATGGATTTATGTTTTATTAACATGTATCAATAAAATTGATCTGTTAAAAAAAAACATTTAAACCATCAAAGAAAAATAAATAGTAAATGTGTTGCAAAAATGTAAGGTGAATTAATAAGAAAAATGACTTAGGAAATAATATTATCAATACAATTTACAAAAAAATTTTTAAAAAAGGAAAAAAATTCTGTAGCATATTGGTGCTCACTTGCCACAAGCCTTGTTTTGGCTTGTGTTTTATCCTTTTGTTTAAATTAATTTCTGAATTTTACCAACTGACTTCATCTGAATTTCTTTTGCACATAAAGACTCCAGTCTTTTGGATTGGACCACCCTGATTTGGATTGGACCCACCCTGATTCAATTTGGCCTAATCTTAATAGGATATTCAAAGATCTTATTCACAAATGAGTTCACACCTTAACTAATAATAACATCTCCCAAGGCCTTATTTACAAAAGGGTTCATATTTGCAGGAATGCAAATTATGGCTTGAGCATAACTATATAGGGCACATAATCCAGTCCCAAGGATCATAACATTCCTGGAATTAAAGAGATAGAAATGGGACAAAATGAAAGGAAAATAAGGTCAATGGAGAATCATGGAAGCAGAGGTCAGGGAAGAAGAGATTTCCTCGAGTCAAGAGGGAAGGCCTTTCATGCAGTAGGTAGATAGACTAGGGCTTTTGTCCCAGTGTGTGGAAAGGCAGGTCTTCTGCCCAGTTTCTTGGAGACAGTGGGGCTTATGCCCCAGTGTTTGAAATGAGCAGGTCACTGCTCCAGTGCTTGGGAAATGTGGGGCTGCTGCTTCTGTAGGCCCAAATGACAAAGCAAAAAAACACAGATACACCTCAGACCTTGGAAAAGAATGGAGTTTGCCCTGCTGGGTTTTGTACTTGTTTGGGCTACATGACATTAGTTTCCTTCCAATTTCTTCCTTCAGAAATGGAAATATCCATTCTACACCTGTCCTACCATTGCATTATAGAAGTAGATAGCTTCAAGAAACATGGGGTACAGTCCATGCAGAGAAACAAAGATAAATATTGACAGCAGAATTCTAACTGGGATTGATATAAAGCAGGGGTTCTTATCCTTCTTTGTTCCATGGACCCCTTTGCCAGTTAGGTGAAAACCACAGACTAAGTCCACACTATATTGTGCCTTATTTAATAAATATATCACATCATCACCAATACATTCCCACATTATTCCCCAAAAATAATATATTTTTTTTAAATTTCAATTCAAGCTCACAGACCCCTTGTTAAGAACTCCTGATATAAAGGCAATGGCCACCAGAGGTTCTGAGGGGAGGGAGAAGGAAGAATATGTGTAATGTGGGGGCCCTTTTTTGGGAGATTGGAATTGTCCCACATGACACAGCAATGACAGATAAAGGCCATTATACATTTTGTCATAACCTATAAAATTGTGTGGAGCAGAGTGTAAACTGTAACATAAAATATAGTCCACGGTTAGTAGCAATGCTTCGGTATGTGTGCATCAATTGTAACAAATGTACCACATTAATGAAAGATGTTGTTAATGTGGGAAAGCGTGAGAGTGGGAGGGGGAAGGGTTTATGGGAATCCCCTATATTTTTTATATAATATTTATGTAATCTAAAGCTTCTATTAAAATTAAATAAAACATGTTTAGAATTACATTTGAGGGAACAAATGTGGCTCATGTGTTTGAGCACCTGTGTTCCACATGGAAGGTCCCAGATTCAGTTCCAGGTGCCTCCTAAAAACAAATAAAACAGGGAGCAGATGTGGCTCAAGCATTTGGGCACCCACCTCCCACATGGGATGTGCCAGATTCACTTCCAAGTGCCTACTAAAGAGACGAACAGACACTGAGCAAATGATGAGCAGACAGACAAGGGAATCATCTTGGGGAAGGGGGAACAAGCAAACAAACAAACAAAAAAACAACTCAGGGGAGCCAATATGGCTCAGTGGTTGAATGCCAGCTTCCAACATATGAAGTCCCGGGTTCAAGCTCTAGCCCCTGTACCTCAAAACAAGAAAAAAAAATTACATTTGATGCAAATACGTTATAGAAATGAAGATGAAGAATATTGAAGTCACAGAAAAGTGGGAATAATTCATCATGACAAGATCCATAGTATAAAAATGCTAAATGAAATCTTTGAGGGAAAATATAATGATATGTTTTAAAAATAAGGACTTAACACAAAGGAATGAAGAGCACTGGAAATGGTAAAAAATATCAGTAAATATATGATAGCTTTGTTCTTCATGTATATTTAAAGTGATATATTATCACATGAAGTCATACTGAGAGGCACTAAATATGTATAATACAAAGTCTAAATAAAAAATCAACTTTAGTAAATAATACTTGTGTGTGTGTGTGTGTGTGTATATATATATATATATAGTTAAAAACCAGCAAAAGGATAATCCAAATGAAGGCTGAAAAAAGAGGAAATAGAAAACAAAGAATAGAGGGAAAAGAGAGAGAGAGAGAAAAACAGTACAATATATTTAAAAACATCAATAATTACAATTAATTTAAATAATAAAACACCACAATTAAAAGGCAGAGAATTTAAGATAGTATTAAAAAATAAGCCCATATTCTTTGCTGCCTTCAAGAAATTCACTTTAATATAAAGACCCAAGTAGGTTGAATGTAAAAAGATATGTGAAGATATATATGCCAACACAAACTTTTAAGAGGTGTATTGGTTATATTAATAATTGAAAATGTAGACGTTGGAGCAAACACCAGACATAAAGGATGTTATTTCATGCTGATAAGAGTCGATTAATGAAGATGACATTAAAGTACATAACACTAACACAGCAAAAAAAAAAAGCAGAAGAGCGTCAAAAGACATAAAGCAAACCGATAGAATGGCTAGGAGAAATAGACATATGAAGAATTAGACTCAGAGATTTCAATACCCCTCTATTCTTTGATATCTGAGGTCAAAAAGCATATTCTGTACAGTTTCAGCATTTTGAACTTTGTGCAGACTTCCTTATAGCCCAGAATATGGTATCATTTATAAATGATCAATGTTTATTTGGAAAGAAAATGTTTTGCACATTTAGGGTAGAGTGTCATATGAATGTCAATTTGGGCAAGTTAGTAAATCATATACTCAAATCTTATATTAATCCTTACTTTTTATGATGTTCTATAAGTTGTAGTGAGCCATATCTTAAACTGTTTAAATAGGATGGTATTTTTCCTTTTCTCCATTTTATTTTAATAATTGCTGCGTATATTTCCATACTATATAATTCTGTGTTTATAATGTTATGCCAATATTTGAATAAATATTTCAAAATGAGTTTTCTAAATTCTAAAGGAAATGCTCACAATTTTCTTTAAGGCATTGGTGTCCAAATTAAATTGTACATTATGATTGTTTACACATTACCAGCTGCACTATATATAGTGACTTCAATTACCAACCCCACCTTCCTCAGATACATTTTATTCAGATGATATATATATATATATATATATGTACATATATGTATATATATGTACATATATATATTTGGTATCTGCTTATGTCCTTTTTTTTTAATTAGAGAAGTTGTAGGTTTACAGAAAAAACCTGCAGAAAATACAGAATTCTCATATACCCCCCTATTATTTATACCTGCATTACTGTAGTACCTATGTTACAACAGATGAAAATATATTATAATTATGCTATTAAATATAGTCCAGCATTTACATTAGGATTCATTGTGTCATACAGCACTACACAGCTTTTTTTATTTTTATTTTTATTCTAGTAATATTTATATCACCTAAAACTTTCCATTGTAACAACAATACATTTCTACAATTACTGATATATAGATAATGTATAAATGTTCATACATAATATGATGGAACATACTCTGCTTGACTTTAAATTGAATGGTATATAATAAAAAAATGTGCAGACAATATCATAATTTGCAAATATTATATTTCATTAATTAACAATATATCAGTGCCTTGTGATAAAATCAATCTTGGAAGTGGTAGAAGAGGTGGTGCTGATTTTAACAAGTGACAATCATGGCCCCAATTTACAAAACTGAACTGTAACATCATAGTGATTATATGTTAAAAAATAAATATGTTTTGGAAATTTATTTATCAAATACGGTAAAATATTTGTCAGCCATTACAGAGTTCTGCCCCTAATTCAAGGGTTACTCTAGGGCTTATAGGTCCTAATACATGAGACACATATAAAAACACACACTATAAATATATAATTTCATTGTTTCATTATCCTAATGTATCATAAGGTGGAAATAGGAAATATTTAACTCACTTTGGTATATTTTGTATGGAAAATTTAAAACCTGCCTACAAAATTTTAATCCTAAACTTTCTAAACATATTACTGATTTACATGTTTGTAAATATTTTTCTTTACATTGAGCAAAAGTAATTCTATTTTAAAATTTGATCTTCCACATGGTGAAATATAGGGAAATATCTTTGACTTCAATTGCCAACCACACCTTCCTCAGATACATTTTATTCAGACTAAAATCTTTAATATAATTTTATGACCTCCTTTCTGATGTTTATATCTATATAAACATCAGAAATATACATATTTGGATTATTTTAACTGAATGATGAATGATGGATACTCTCTGACTCTTATAAGTGTACAAAAAGATCAAAGAAAGTGAATGACTAGTTTGTATTTTCTAGGACTATCTAAGTTTAAAGATGCATGAATGGAAACAGAATTATTTGGAAAAAGATATAAATTTTTGCAGTGGTGTATCAGGTACCAGAGAATGTTCATTTTTTGAAGGGAAAATCTCTAAGCAAAATACAATTGCTTTCTTACTATGCTAATACATAATGCAATGACTGTCCCTCAAAATTCATGTCATATCTCTTAAAGTCTTAAATAGGCAAGAAATTTAACTTTGAGGCATTTTCAACTCATCTCATGTAAATAAGAGTTTCTTGAAATAATTATCCTATTGTTTTTCTGAATAAAGCATTCTCTTCATAACTTTCTTTACAGCCTCTTTTATCTGCTTGTTTCTAAGACAATAGATTATAGGATTCAAGAAAGGACAGCCTATAGAATAGAACAGAGTGTTGATCATGTCCTGAATTGTGGGTGATCTGGAGGTTGTCTTCACATACACAGGAGCTGCTGAGCTAACAAAGACGGTCACCACGAGGATGTGAGGGACACAGGTGGAAAAGGCCTTTCCTTGCTCAACCATGGTTGGAAACTTAAGCACAGTGGAAAACATGTGAATATAAGACATGGTGATGCAGGCAAAACAGCCACCACTGATCAGCACTGCAGAGATAAGAATTCAAATTTCATTGCTTAAGATCTCAGAGCATGAGCGCTTCAACAGAGAGGGAACATCACAGAAAAACTGATGGACCACATTGGAGTGACAGAGGGCAGTCAGAATGTGTTGCCAGTATGAAACCTAAATATGGAGGTTAGAGTCATCTGGACACAGACCTGAGGGTTCATGATCACGGGGTAGTGGAGGGGCTGGAAGATGGCCACATAGCAGTCAAGGGACATGATGGTGAGCAACAGCGGTTCTGCACAATCAAACAAAAGCATGATGAAGATCTGAGCTGCGCATCCAGCAATGGAGATCACTCTGTTGTCAAGCAGGAAGGTGACACATGCCTTGGAAATAGTGACAGAAATGTAGCACATGTCTAAGACAGACAGATTCTTAAGGAAGAAGTACATGGTGGTATGAAGACGATGGTGGAGGGTGGTCACTGTGAAAATGAGAAATTCCCCATCAGGGTAGACAAGTACATCAGTAGGAATAGCACAGCATGTAAAATTCTGAACTCCCAAACATCAGAAAATCTTGTAAGCAGGAATTCAGTCACCATGGTAGAGTTGGGCATTTTTAGGGTAATTTGCTATGGATGTGGAGAACTGAAGGCAAATAATCCCTGAAAAAACATGGAGAACAAAACAGGAGGAAAAAAATTATCCTAAAGATATTTATTGGTTCATGTTTATCTATTTTTTGTCTGTATGGGCTGGTAGTAAAACATAACAGAATATTGCCTCATGCTTCTTTAGTCTCCCTGTCTTATGCATTATTTTCAGGAGAGTGTTAGCATTAAAATCTAATGTTTAAGAGCTATTGCCAATATTTACATTAATTCTATCATTTAATAGTTGTAAAATAGGTATATTGGAGTTCAAAGATTTGCCTGGGGGATTTATTGAGTTAATATAGCTAATTTCTAGACACCAGGTTCTTCAGAAATATTCTCTAAAAATTAACACTTATCATTAGTTCCTGATCAAACAGAATCTGAATAAGATATGAGGCTACTCTGTTATCAGGTCCTCTTAATTTTCAAGCAGTTGTAATATATTATGTGACCTCCAGGTGGAAAAATATTTTCTCTCTATTATCATGACTGTCTCTTTTGTCACTCATTTCATTTGTGAAACCAACTTTAAGAACTAATGCCAAGTATTGTAAGAGCCTCATTTCAACCACAGTAATCCAGAGCTGGGCTGAAACATCACTCCATTTATTTCCTACATCATTAGTAATAAGTGGACCATTAGAATTATTCAAAACCATTTTCTACATTGCTCTATATTTTTATATTTCCCAGCCTTGCTCAACAATATGCAATGGCTTCACCAAAACAACCTATTTTAATCTATAATTTAACCAATCAAGGAGTGTAAATATTTGTTTCACCAGTATTTTCATTACATCAACATACCTATATATCCCTTTAAAAATCCTAAGAGATTTTGTTGTAATAAGATTTGAATCTCAATATCAAAAAATTCCTGAGTATTTTCACCCATATTATCCATAGTTTTATGGTCCATGGGACTATCTATACGTAAAGTTAATTTGAATGCCCCAGTCATCCTTTTCTCTCCTGTTTCATTGATGCCAATATTTCCTATTAAATTCCAAGTTCTTTTTTCCTTCTCCATGCACTCCTTGAATTTTTGTGAACTCAGTTCCAACTGCACTAAAGGTTAATTTCTAAAATGCTGATCCATTAATTTTCTAACTTATTTTCTTCCTATCTCTATTCACTAGCCCATTCCAAAGGCTGTATTCTCTATCAATCTCAATATTGTTATGAAATTTAACAATGTGACTCTTTGACAGCATCTAATCATTTCAATTCAAAAACAACTTTATCAGAATATCAAGTGGCTTCCACTCCCCCTCCCATTTTCAGCTTTTGGTAGATCTGTTAACACTGAAGAATACTACAAGGATTTCCTACCTTGGTGCCACATCTCTGCTCTATCAAGGTTGTCCTCTATATTATTATTGTAACTTTAATATTCCATTAAAGGTGCATGAGGATGTGTATTAGTCAGCCAAAGTGGTGCTGATGCAAAATACCAGAATTCAGTTGGTTTTTATAAAAGGTATTTATTTGGGGTAGAAGCTTACAGTTACCAGGTCATAAAGGGTAAGTTACTTCCTTCACCAAAGTCTGTTGCCACATTTTGGAGCAAGATGGCTGCTGATATCTGCAAGGGTTCAGCCTCCCTCTTCCTCAGGAGACTCTGTGGTCCCAGCTTCTTCCAATATCAGCTGTAGGCTGGCATAAGACTAGCCCTCTCCTGGGGCTCATTTCTCCTGGGCTCAGCTGCTCCGGTCTCTGGTCTTCGCAGCTGAAACTATCAGGTGAATGGCTCATCTCTCTCCAGCCTACTCTTCTTCCTCATGACCAAGCTCCTCTGTGTACTTACTTCCAGGGCTCCAGCTCAAAACTCCAGCTCTTCTCTGCCATGTAGTTTTCTCTACTGATGTGGCCCAATCAAAGCCCTAATCATAATTTTATCATACCCAGTTACAGAGCCATTTACAAACATAATCCAATATCTATTTTTGAAATTCATAAACAATGTCAAACTGCCACAGGACCTGAGGTATCATTTCTCAGGAGTCAGTTCCAAATTGCATTCTTAGTACATTCCATCTTCCTTAGTTTGGGATTCTGCTACTTTACCTTCTATTCCTCCCTATCTTCATTCTTCTTCATCTTCTTTATTCTGCTCTCATTGAATCCACTATCTCTGTCTCCCTGTATTCTCTTTTTCTTCTGAAATTTCACTCATGTTTCCTTCCTTTCCCTTATGTTGATTGCCATCAGTATCTGACATAATTTTTGCAAGTCACAAAGTTCCATATTATACAGTATATATTATAAAAAATGAAATTGAACTTAATGACCACAATCTAATGAATAATTGCCCAATATCCATTAGTGCCTCTTTTGCAATATGTTTTACTTGGGTACATGTCTTAGAGATTCTCCATTTTGTTTTAAAATATCTAAGATCATTTTAAACAAACTACATGACATAATTGAAAATTCCAGAAAAAATTCTACAAAAAAATCCCAATATTTCCTTTCTCATTAATTTAATATTTGTAAAATACTTCAAATACAAGATATCTAGAAATAAAATAATCCTTAAATCACAATTATTGAGGGCAGTTACTGGAGGAGGTGTATTTTTGCTTGTGTTTTTGTTTCCTTGAATTTCTAACTTTACTTTTTGAATTTCTAATTGCAAGTCTTTTCTTATCATTAATATATATTACTATATTTTAGGGACAAAAATTTGCCAAGGATTAATGACCCTACTGAAAACATGATGTATTGATTGAATGATTTATATATATATTTAACTATCTTTAATCACCATGGATCTAGAAAATAGTAATAATGGCTTTAAAATATTCTCTTGAAATTAGTATAAGTAGATATTATTTGTAGAAGTCAGTATTTATTATTTAATAACATCATTAGGTGATGAAGTATTTTGAGTCTTATGTATTGTGTAAATACTACTGTGTTTACCTGAAAATATACCTGAATATATTTCAAAATTTCAATAAATTGTGACATAAAGAGATTGTGTTAATTTGCAAAATATATGGATTATTGATGATGGTTGAGTTAATGGATGTTGTACTCACACCTAATTCCTTGACAGCCTAACCTTTAATGATTGTTATTGTTTGTGGTAAATAATTATCACGAATTTTGCATCCTTTACAGAAAAAAAAAAAATGCAGGATCCTATCCTAAACACTTACTAAACCAAAAGTACATCATATATTGTCCTGGGTTTGCTTAAACTATTTTCTTTGATGACTTGAAAACCTGGAATATACTTGCCAAATGAAGACCTTATTTTGCACCTTCAAATTCTCACTACTAAGGGAGCACTTGCTGGGACATCACATGTCAGATTCTTGTTTCCTGGCTCCGTCCCTCCCTTTTTTCAATCATGACCAATGTATTACCTGTAACATAGAGAACTTTTTCAAACTGTGAGAAGACAGGGAAAGTTTCACTTTCAGACTAACCTCCTGTAGCAAGAGTATTTTGCTCCTCTCTGATGGTCTTTATTTCAGGACCCTCAAAAACTGTTCAATATGTAGTTTTTTCTTTTTGTTTTATTCCAAATTGTTTATTGACAATTCATTGGTAGCATATGTGATTGATTGGCTAGACTTGCTTGTTCAATATTTATAAGTATTAATAGTTCTATCCTAAGCTATGTCTTTTCATTCTGTAGTTTGAGAACTTAAAAATAATTAATTAATAAAAAGTCTTATAATAAGACTGTTACTACCATATTGAAGAAATGCAAAGAATTTTCAGTGTTTTACTTTCCTGCCTGCTAAAATAAATACCATACAATTGGCTGTCATAAGTAATGGGAATTTATTGGCTCACAGTTTTCAGGTTAGGAGAATTCCAAAATAGTGGCACCAGCAAGGAGGTGTTTTCTCCAGAAGGAGTGGCTTTCAGAGTCTGACTGCAGGCACTTCTTGGTCCCTGGCTTTTCAGTTACATGTCTCTGTACAAGGCAACCTGTCCTGGCCTCTCTTTCCATCTTACTTTCACCTTGCCTATGAAGGACCCTAGTAATTCAGAATAAAGCCCCAAACTTATTTAGTGGGGCAACATCTTAAATGAAGTAATATCTTGAAGAGACCTTATTTAAAATGAGTCCACACACTACCAGCATGCAGACCAAGACCAGGAACAGGTCAAAATGTAGTGTACAATTCAATCACCCACATACAGTTTGAACACTATTTTTTATTATGCATCATTCACCAATAAATTTTAGGTTCCTACCTTGAATTTCCACATGACAGTTATGCTGAGTTGAAATGCCCTGGCCTCCAGAGAAAGGTATAATTTGCATATCAATTTTGCCATTTGCTTGATTTGTAACACTGGGGAGATTCTCACACATCTTTTAACCTAAATTTCCTTATCAATAAAATATATAGTAATACTACTTTATGAAATTATACTTGTAAAACACCTCAATGGAAGGTACTCAGAATGGTATCTATATTGAAAAAAATTATAAATATGAATTATAAATCACTGACAATATGATTAAGCAAATGTCCCCTTATCATATATATTTATTCCATCTTAAATATACAGAGTGCTACTGATTTTTACAAAACAAATGAAAAAGAAAACCCAATGCTTGGAACTGATTATTACTTTTTGTTTTGTTAAAGTAATATGACAATATGGAATCATTATAAAAAGTATGAAAAAATTATTGAAAACTTGAGACCTTTTCCTTCCCTGCAGACTGGCAGAAGCCAGGGGTTGTGCTACTTAATACTGTTTCCTGGGATGGCTGGAATAATGCCTGGGTGCTCTCATTCCTCCAAATATAAATGCAAACTATGTGCTGCCTTTTCTGTAACAGCAGGAAACAGGCATTTATCAACCTGAGGAACTGAAGACATTTTCTTTAATAGAATATTTCTTCATTAATACATTTACACATCCATCTAATTTTAATTTACTTATAATTAAATCAATCTTTCAATATATTTTGGGTGAGTTATATGTACACACAAGACTGGAAGCCATGGGAAAAATAATGAAAAATGCTTGTGTGCTTTTTCATGGTATACTCTTACAAAATCCTAGAATTACACCTGAACTATAAAGGATTAAAAGATTCGTAAAATTATTATTTGAATTGCAGTATTATGCATACGTCATTATTTGCATTTGGCAGATAAGCACAATCCCCATAACTAAGCTCATTTAATAATATGTGGAAATTAGACTCCAGCATACTTAAGGTCTTGGCAGCATGTAGAGACACCTGCCTTTGCCTGCATTGATGACATAGGTTCTGTCCACTGATGATATGTACTCACTATTCACTTTCATGGAGTACTTGTAATTCTCCTAAAATTTCTGGAAGGAAATATGTTAGCACAAAAATTAAAAATGAAGACATTGGTCTCTTTATATGAATAACTTCCTTATCTACATTTTCTATTATACTCCTATTAGCAGTGTCTCTCAACAAATAAGTGAACAGTGCAGTAAAGAAGAAATGATGATTCATTGAGTAAGGTAAAGTAGAAGGAAAACAAGAAATAATGAAACATACTCACATGATAATATTGTTTTCTTATGCCAGCTAGGCAAGTCAGGATTTCTGGGAATGGTCCAATTCTGTTTAATGCAAGCAAGCACAAACAGGCAGAATTATTTGTTACTGACATCCTGAGAGGAACCTTTTTGTTTAATAACAAGTGCCTCTATATTCGGTTCCGGATGACTTTAGGGAAAATTCATGGGGGCACAGTTCTTGGCATCTATAATGTACATTATCCAGAGGTAATTTGTAGATGATAATTGAATCTAGATAATGAGAGAAGAGGACTTAAATAAAATGTATGCAGGATCACAGCTTTCAAATATCAAGAAATATTAGTATATTGAATCTGTGAAATGAATTGGTGAAGTGTAATGGGGCAATAATTAAAACAGAAATAAAACTGCAATTCTCATAATATGAGATTATTCCTATGCAGAAGGTTTTGTGGCTCCTAAAGACCAAACAGCAGAGAAACAGAGGCCCAGAATCCAGCTTCACCTCAATCCCAGAAACCAGGTGTTTCTGGTTTAATATTTGTAAACTGTTTCTGCAGTTTTCTTCTGAGGAATGGGGTGATTTTCTCTAGTCAGGCTATTATCTCAAGACTTATACTGAGTTAAATAACCAAACATTCCTTCTGAAATTGTCCCAAATGTCAATATAAAGTTATTGAATACTATTTACTAGCCAAAAAGCAACACTGAGGATGGTGAGCTATGTGAGTCAATTTTCAGTTCTTCATATCACTTCTTTTTTCAGTTCTTCACATCACATGACTTGCTTCTTTGTTAAACATGTGATCAATGGTGTCTACCCTCATAAGTCTGTTGAGGATGTGACACCATGGAATGTGGAAAGCATTTGGACTAGTACAAGGCAATATGTGAATATGCACTTGCTAATTATCCATTTTCTTAATAATGATCATTTTGATAATTATTGATCATTATGAGATTTTGTCTATTAGAAAAGTACATATTAGAAGACACTACAATATCTGCAGTTTAGTATCTCTTCAATAATATGAGTTGATCAGTTAGATCCTTTTAGAAGAGTAGAAGCTTTCCCTGGTCCTTAGAAGTACTATGAATTTTTGTCATTGATTTACAGTTTAATTAACTATGGTCAGACAATTGATTATCCATGATGTAAAACTGCTGAAATATGGTGACTATTCACACAGCATATGAAAATAATGAATATTTTAGATCCTTAGGCATAACACTGTATATGTTAGTCATTTGTGCTGTTCAAGACTATTTTTTCTTTCTTTTTCTTTCTTTAAATATACTTTTTATTTTTTAAATATACTTAGATTACACAAATGTTACACAAAAAATATAGGGATTCCCATTAGTATGGCACATTCATTGCAATTGATAAATGCATCCTGGGGCATTGCCATTGAGCATGGACCATAGCTCACATTGTAGTTTACACTCTCTCCCACACAATTCTGCAGGCTATGGAAAGATATATAATGGCCTATATCTGTCATTGCAATGCCATTAAGGATGATTCCCAAGTCCTAAAAAAAGTCCCACATTACACCTGTCTTTCCCTGCCCCTACCCCTGGACCCTCCAGTGGTCATTGCCTCTACATCAATGCTGTAATTTCTTCCATTGCTAGAATCACAACTCTATTGTAGAATACCAGTAAGTCCACTCTAATCCATAGTTCATTCCTTAATCCTGAGGATTCTGGAATAGTGAGATCCACACCACCTCTAATTGAGAGGAGGCTTTGATCCTATAAAGCCAATGGATGGGACTCTCTTGCTTGCCGTTGTTAGCTCTCTCATTTCCTTGGTATGGTGGTTGTGAATCCTCACCTCCTTGTTAGTTGTCCTGGGTAAATCCAATGAACTGGAGAGTAGGTGTTGCAACTCCACAAAGGCTCAGAGTCCAGCTGGCACATGGACAGCCAAAAGATTCAAGTCTCTTGGACATACACCTACCAACTCCAGCAAGTATAGGTTCAAATAGAAGGGACAGATGAGCCATATGTAGGGAAGCCATAACAGAGTCCAACTCTGTTTCTCAGGAGCACAAACTTCAAAGTAGGGCCCAAAATTTGGCAAAGCACCAAACTCCAGTGCCATCTTCCATGACCATAGGACCTGGCTGTCTCCAGAGCCCTCAGGAGCCCCATTATTTGAAGTAGTATCCACTTTGGCAGTCTATGAGATCCTGCTGAGATGGATATAAGCATTACCTCTGGGATAACCTCCCGACTCACTTTGAAGTCTCTTCGCCATAAATAGTCATTTGTCTTTACCTTTTCCCCCTTTTATTTGAGGTCTTTTTCCAGTTGCTTTGCTAGTTGGTACTTGTCAGTAATCCCACAGTGCCAGGGAGGCTCATCCTTGGGAGTCATGTCCCATGATGGGTTTGAGTTTTCCTCATAATTTATTTGTTGACTGAATTGTATTTAGAGCTCCAACTTTAATTGTGGCTGTTTAAAGTTATTTTTGTTACATAACTTTGTGCAGTATATATTTTAAAGAAATGTTAGTGGGCACATACAAATTTGAAACTGTTGGGTGTTTCCATTGCATTGAACCATTTATCATGATGCAAAATTGCTCTTAGCATTTTGTTATACTTCTAGTGTTAAGGCCTACTGCTATTGGAAAGGGTATAGCCATTTGGCCATACCACATGTCTTTTGGCTTGTGTATTCATTATTTAATTTTACCATGGTTTTTACACTTTATTTTCAACATATATGTTCCTTTTTCTTTAAATTTAATTTCTTATCAAGAACATAGATTTAGATTGCATATATTTTAACCTCTGACAATCTTTGTCTTTGATTTGGATATTTTAGCTTATTTATATTAAATATAATCACACATTCATGTTGAATTTGTTTTCTATCATCTTTGTTTTAGTTTCCTAACTGCTAAAATATATCCCTTAAAATGGGTTGTCTTAACAACAGGAATTCATTGACTCATGGCTTCAGAGTCTTCAAGACTGGCTTCCTCTCAAGCTCAGTAACTTCTGGATAGTCAGTAATCTTTGGGGTTCCTTGGCATTTCAATCACAGTGCAATGTTTTCTCCATTTTCTTCCAGTTACCATTAAACTCCAGTTTCTAAGTTCTCCCATTGTCTTTACCCTTTGTGGCCTTCTTAAATCCCAGTAAGAGGATGAAGATCCACACTAATTCAGTTGGCTCATACATCAACTGATGTAGCCTTATCAAAAGTTCTCATTTACAATGGATTCACACACACAAGAATTGATTAAGATTAAGAACATGATTTTCTGCAGTAGATAATTCCATGCCACCTCAATATAATTTTGTTTGACATTTTCCCATTTGTTTTTTGCCCTATTTTTCCTAAGGGATTAATAAAATATATTTTATTTTATTATTCTTCCTCCTCTAGGAGTGATTTAGTCATAAATCATGTTTCTCATTTTTAGATATTACCCTAGACATTTCAAGAATCATATTCCACTCATTTTTGTCTGGCTTAATTTAGTATTTTCACAACTTCCAGAATGAATGCATTCAAACTTCACAGACCATGCCATTCCTTGACATTGAATGATTTAAACTGGAATGGTTTCCCCTTATCTTCAAGAAATTCTGTTAACATTTTATATATCATAAGAACGGCAGCATTGCATTTTTCTCTGCTTTTCTTCATTTGCCTATGACTTAATTTGTTTAGGTCTCAAAATCCCCATGACATATCATTTTTTCACTTTTGTTGTTGGTTTTTATGACTACTCTTGAACTATAGAAAAATAAAATTAAGGTGTATGTACTCTTTTATATCTGAATGCATTTATGCACCATGCATCTATCAAATTATTCCCTTTGTTGTATCACTGGGTTTATATTTCATTGCTAGGAGTATTTGCATATGTCAATAGTCACTTGCTAGTTATCCATTTTCTTAATAATGACCATTTTGATCATTACGAGATTTTGGCTTTAGGAAAGTAAATCTCCTATGAAAGTGGCTATGTTATTTGCTCAAAATAAGCATACTTTCTCTTTTGTATGTAGAAGAGAAAATGCAAGATAACAAAACAGATGCATGTTTTGACAGAGTAGGAATTAACAAGTTGTTTCCAAAGTGGGAAAACCATTTCACACTCTCACTCCCTATATACAGGAATTCCATCCTCTTCATATACAGGTCAAAATTTGTTCCAAGATTCCTTAAAATATGAGCAAATCTTGTAGGTGTGTAATGGTATCACAGAGTTTTCGATATTCATTTTCAACATAATTGTTCATGCTGAGTACATTTCCATAAGCTCACCAGGCAATTAGATATTTTCTTTGTGAAATACTTCTTCAATTATTTTGTTCATTTTATTATTGGATTTTTCATAAGAGTTGTTCATATACTGGATAAGAATTAATTTTCAGTTGCATGATTTCTGATTACTTCTAATCCAACCCATGGCTTTTTTTAAATCTCAATAATAGTGTCAGTCAATGAACACAAGTTCACAATCTTATTAAATACAATTTCATTTCTTTTTATCTTATCGGTAGTGCCTGTATAACTATGATTCATAAATGCTTGCCTGTTCCAAGGCAGGAAAACCCTCTATTGAATTCTTATTTGTTCACTTTTCATTTGCTTGTTCTTATATTACTTTACTCAACAGGCAAAAATATTGTCATATCTTCAACATCATATAGATACTTAAGAATATGAGAAGTATGGAAAAGTTGTTTGTTTGTTTTTTGTCAATACAAGTATCAATTTTTTCCTCAACACAACTTTGAAGGGCACAGGTTGGGGCAGCCATGAAACCAAATAATGCACTAGACAAATGGTTAGACACGAATTTTATTGGGACTTACAAACAGAAGAGATTATTTGTTTGTGGCTGGTGAGAGTGAATAAAGTTAGTGCTCCACAAAGAGATGAGAAAATGATGGATGATATATAAGGGGTTTCAGAACAAGGACATTCCATAAGGTATGAGGAACAGTTTCTGCTAGGGTCACATGAAGCATGCACATGGGGTTTGGTGATGTTTTCTCTATGCTCATAGGAAAGACATTTACCAAAGACATTTACTGCTTTTGGTCAATTATAGTTAACGATAAGCATCTCTACATTATCTCCCCTTGGAGAAGGTTGTTAACCTTTAGCCTATGTCTAGGCCATGAAGGCAGTTATGTGCTGGGGAATTGGGGGGCCTGGATCCCCACAATCCACCCCCATGTAGTGGCCTACATTGACCATAGGACAAGCATTGCATCTACATTCTATAGCAACAGTATAAAAGACAATTGCAGTTCCACCCGGTACAAAAAAGGGCAATGGGTAGAACCACCAGGGGACATGTTTTACACTATATCTAACTTTGATAGTAAAATTAAACAACTCAGGAAGTAACCACCCCACTTCATGGATTCGCTCTTACCATTCCATACAGACAGGGGCAATGTGATCTAGGGTAGCAGACTCAGCCATTAACCATCCTAAACCATTATATGGAGCATATCCTAATAAAAGCCTAGGCTTATTCACTTGTTCTCTTACAAGAGAACAATATGAGTTTCACTGAAAGACAGCAGCTGGATTTCAATCTTAAAAGAGGTCTTGTTTCAAAGTTGTTGATGGGTCATATTCTGCCATGCCAGTAAGGTGTTCCACACTGTGCAACTTAGAGGAGTTATTGTCCAAAGAAGGTCAGTAGCCCCCAAGGATGGTAAAACTGTACAAACCCAACATTGGTTTCAATTGTAAGCATGGGCTACAGCTGAAGTGCACTGTACAGAGGTATTGGCTAGAGCACTATGGGTGAAAAGAAAAATGTTTATGGGGAAAAATAAGGGGCAGATCATGCTGGTCTAATGGTATACAAGTTGTCCACATAGAGATACATAGTGCCCAGCTGTTTTGGCTCTATTCTGACAAGTCACCTTCCCTGTTTCAATTACAATCATGCCTCAATTCCCCCCTCAGTGAGTTCACACTCTTATTATTCTTAAGAGGGAGGTGAGGGGCAGTAGTTATTCTTCTGTACTTGTTTCCTGTTGGTTAAGGGCAGTGGACCATGCCTGATGAGGTGTGAACCTCTCTAGCTATTCTTTGAGGGAAGGTGGGTCCAACAGCATGATTGGAACTGGATGAAACCCCTGCATGACTAATACCTTGTTCTGGAAGGTGTTGATTCTGGAAGAAATAAATTTAAGTCAGAATTTTGAGACACATTTTCCTACTGAAAGGATAAAGAAAAGAGTGATAAGTGGCCTCAAAAAGGTGGCCAGCCATGATATACTCAACCATGGGAATGAGAAAGGCCAGGTAGCACCAGAGGCTACATCCTCTCAAAGCTTATGGTCTTGATCTTGTAAGATTCAAATGCTGTCTAGGAAACTTCCACTCCCAGTTCCCACATTTGTGGCTATGCCTAGGACAGCTAGCATACATATGAGGGGAAGTACTGTTCTAGACATAAATTCACAAAGACAATATAGGCAACAACAAGATAAGTATATGGCAAGCAAAATAAAGACAACACTTAAGGGAGACATTCTTTTATTATATAAGAACATTCATTAATTACTAAGAAAATGAATTTCATTTATAGACCTTTAATATTTTCAATATCCTTCTGCATATGATCTAGAATAGAAGAGATATTATTATATTCATCAGTTATATAGGTACAGCACTTAATATTAATCAATGCACTTATCAATGCACAAGTTCCTCTTTCAGCTGCAGTTAATAAACCTAAGTTCCAGGTTTGCAATACTGTACATGTTGTCTTTCCATGGGAGCAGGCCATAATGCTAATTGTGTCTGTTTAGGTTCTACTCACAGCACTTTGGTAATTATTGCTCCACTTGGTATATTCTCCACACAGCCAGCATGCTGCAGCACCATTGGCCCCTGAAGGGAAGCTCTGATATTTTACCTGCCTGGTGCATAGTACCCTTCAGCACTATGAAAAAGAGCCAGTTTGGAGGCAATGTCCATTGATAATCTGGCCATATTGAGCCATTGCCAGCTGCTGTAGGAGTCTGAAACTGCAATGTACTTTCCATCAACTTCAGGAACCATGTCCAGATGTGGTATTTAGGGGTCATAGTGAATAACTTAGTCAATTGCTCAAATGAAGAGACACTGTGTAGGGTACTGGAGGCCTGGTTTGAGTGCACAAGAGAGTTTGACAATACCGAAGTTTATCTCTTAATTTTCAAACAATTTCTAAAAACTTCCAATGCAGTTTATAACATATTAAATGAATTGAACTATTTTTAATACTTTACATTTTACTTCTACATCTTTACCATTATTATTTTAATTAACAGGTATTTTAGTTTAGCAGTAAAGGGAAAACTTCTTTCTTTGTGAAAACCTAAGATTCCCAATGGAATCAAGATAATCTTCCCCCTACCACCACTTAATATGCAGATTGAGGTGGCCTCTCTTTCCTTGTTATGAAGTTACATTTTGTTATCAATATCAATTCAGGTTTATATTTAATTATGGCATCTTGGATCTAGCCATTTAACTACTTCAGTTTAAACACTGCTTTTACAAACTTTTTATAATTAACCATAAATTACTTTTTGTTTTTAATATTAACTCCTGATTTCTATTTAATAATGATTTCTCAGAATCAGACTTTTACATTATAATCTTTCAGTTTGGGAAATGTTTTTACAAACATCCCATAACTATCCATAACCATGTAGACTATAGTTACTACATCTCAAGGCAAATTTCACTTTTACAAAAAACATTCTCTTACTTAATGCTACTTTGTACAATACCTTCTAAAACTTTCTATATTCATTAAGCCTTGTCTTACATATTTCCATCCTGGTTTTATGAAAACCAGCCCTCTTAGGACAAAATACATTCCCTTAAACAAACTTGTAAAATTTTAGTCAGCATTGACTATGAATTCATTTCTATAATCTTTTACTTTTTTTCTATATCCATTTAAGTCTCATATCCCTGATTTTGTTCTGTGAAGAAAAAAAATATTCATTTCCATTTCAGCAAAACAATTCTTAAAAAGATGTTAAGCAAGTTTTCTAGTCACTGAAATTGTGGGTCAATAAATTCCTTTCATTATGCCAAAAAAAAAAATATAAAAGAGATTTGTAATAATTTCATTAGTCAAAAGCTTATAATTTTCATCATCTTAAAGATTTAACAGACTTAATACTACCTTATTTCATTAGTATCCATATAAACTTAGGGAGATTATACCCAAACTAAATAAAATTGAAAACATCATAGTTTATGCAAGAAATGTTTTTTTTCTTCTTTCCCCCACAGGAGGTTTTAACCTATTTTCTCTTTAGTAAATTTAAAAAATTGTGAATAACCTTAAAAGCATACTGACTGCCAAGTTGTGGAATATATTATAATTGTTTATTTTAATTTTCATTTAGAAAAAGCTTTTCAGAGTTTTCAAGGATTTTTTCTTCACTTACTGAAATTTTGCCATTGGATTATTACTGTCATCTTAAAAGTTGTTAAAATTTAATTGGGGAATTACAAGACAGACTATTCAAAACAAGTTTTATACTGCAAAATCCCCTCTGTCCTTATCGTTGTAATTTCTAGGCCTAGTAGACAGAATTCTAGACTAAAGTCACATCTCCCCTCTCTTTCCACACCCAGCCCATTCCCTTAGTAGGTGCAACTGGTCTTAAGGAGTCACTGGGATTCAGTCAAGGTTAGCAGAAGACCCTGGGGGCAGACAGGCTATTTAAAGATTATGGGAAACTTCTGGAAAAACTTTTTTGTTTCTTTCCTTTAAATAGTTTCTTTATTCACATTTTATGTGACTTTATATCCTGTTTGACTTCTCCAATTTGAGCTTCAGAAGTAGTTATTTACCTATATAAGTACCCATTTAATTTTAACAATTTGAAAAGAACTCTTTTAATAATTTTTATTTGTTAATATAATATTCCTAATATTACCATCTGGAGGTGTGAAAATATACACTGAACAAACAGACAAATGCAAAAAGAATTAAGACACACCAGCAGAAAGAAAAACCTCACTAATTTGACTCATAATTCTTACTCTTTTGCTCTGGCTATGTCCAAGGTCATTATCATTTCACATCTCTGATTTTTACTGCATTTAATATCACCTCTGGAATTACTGTTGCCTGTAATATGCAAGCTCATTCTTGGAAACACTTTTATTAGTAACCAGTAACCACTTAGGAATGCTTGAGCTGTATAAATGTAGTTAAGCACTAACTTAGCAGTTTAGACAGATAGACACTTAACACATATATTCTAGATTACATTTCAGAAGTATACTTAGACTCAAAGTTCAGGAATAAGCCATTGATTCAAAACTGAAAGTTCTTGTTAACACCTTGATAAAAATTCTGATGAAAATAAAATGTGAATAAAACTTAAAACATTGTCAAAATAACATCCCATTAAACTCTTCCAGTTTACATAATTTTGCAATACAACTGATCATCAACTCAGTGCAGGTGATTGGTTAAGGAATCTTTCATTTCTGCCTGTGTTAGGTGCCTATCCCTTTCTAACTTTAACTTTCCTTCTAAGTGGCACACAGAGGCCTTTGCCACTTCTGCCTTGGTAGCCACCTACACATCTCCTGACAGGAGCCATACTATAGCTGCCACTATCTGGCAGTCTCCATTTCCCTATTTAACTGCAGCTGCTCTGTTATCTGCTGTACCACAGCAGCATACCTGCTGGAGGTTTTTGGGCATCCCATATTTTCCCAGTGGTCCCCACTCATCCTGGAGGGCAGCCATTCCTTCCCACATGGATGTTATAGGCCAACCAGGGATTTCTCCCACAGATTCTCCTTTCCCTGTGCTCATGACCATTATTGCCAGGGGTCTATCAGTCTTCTGGCTGTGGCTTGCCAATTGTTACAACCCTACTCCTGAAAGGCACAAGTTGGTGAAGCCAAAGACCAAAGACCAAAGAACATACCAAGCATTTAGTCAAGAATAAGCTTTATTGGGACTTACAGACAGAAGAAAAACTCTGATGGCAGTGGTTCAAAGAATGAAGGTAGCACTCTGCAAAGAGATGAGAAAATGAGGGGTGATATAAAAGGGGTTTCAGAACAAGGGCATTCCATAGGGTATGAGAACAGAGTTCTTGTTAGGATTGCATGAAGTGTAAACATGGGGTGTAGTGATGTTTTCACTATGCTCCCAGGAAGGATGTTTACCAAGGTTGTTTACTGCTTTGGGAAGATTATAGCTTATGATAACAGCAATGCATTCTATTCCCTCTGGGGAGGGTAGTTTACACTTAACTTATCCTTCAGTAACACAGGCAGCTTTGTGCTGAAGGCTTGGGAAAGGAAATTTAGGGCTTTTGATTGGGCTATGTCAGTGAGGTGATACACAGGTTGGGGCTCTGCCCTTCTACTGGGTCTTATATTAGTCGAGACACAGAGAAAGACACACAGAAATGGAGCTCTGCCATTTTGAGCAAGACATGTGAGAGGGAAGAATCAAGGATTGCTTGCAACTGAAGCTGAAGCATAAAGGCACCAAGAAGCTGGGTCCATGAAGCAGCTTATGGCTGAAGGGATGATAAGCCTGCAGCAGAAAGCAGAGACCTCAGCAGAGACTGGCCACCATTTTGTCTTGCCACATGGTAGGACACCAGTATTGCTACCAGTACCTGATTTTGGTGAAACAGCATCTCTAGGGGTGCCATGATTTAGACATTTAACAGCCTCAGATCTGTAATTTTTTCCCCTATTAAAATTCCCATTCTAAAAGCCAACTCACTTTTGGTACTTTACATAAGCAGCCCTTTGGCAAACTAAGACGAAAGACTTTGTGAAACATCAGATATATAACAGATTACCTAGAAAGACACGTGTAAGTACCTGCCAGGATACATGTTCAGAAAAGACATAAGAATATGCTAAACTTTCACCTTGGGCTAATACATAGACTCAAAACACAGGAATTGAAGACTACGGCAGAGTTATAAAAAGCTTGGCAAAAAAATGAAGGACTGTCCCAACCTAGCACCCATTTGAAAAGAACAGGAGAGCTTTCTCTTTTCTCCTTCTCTTTCTCCTTCTTCTTCTCGTTCTTCTTTTTTTTTTTCTGTATTGGTTCTAGTTGTTTAGAGGAATCTCTGGCCAGATACTAACATATCACCAAAAAAAGGAGCAGAGATGTCAAAGACTACACACAACAAACATAGGACTGTTCAACAAAAGCAGTGAAACTTAATGTAAAGTATGAACTACAATTAATGATGTAACTATAATAATGTTGTTTCAACAATTACTTCAAATATATCACTCTAATGCAAATTGTTAATAAGAGGGAAACCTGCATGTGTGAAAGGGGGTATAAAATAGTTCTGCATGATTTCTCTATAAACCTACAACTGCTCTTAAAAAAAAAAAAATTAGTGAACAAATGATGTCATCTAATGAATTGAAAGATGCCCTGGTGAATGTCTCACTTTATAAACAGTGAAAAAACACAGAATAAGTTTTCTTAAAACCAATCTCAGATATGCATGTGATCCAAGGCAGTGGTTTGGTGACACAAGTCTATTCTAAGGCAGGCCTAGAGGCTTTGGAGCCTGCACATCCAATATGGGACATTGAAGGTAGATTGACTCATAGGGGTAGCTGTGTGGTCTGCAAGTATTCTAGTTAGTGTGTCTCAGGATTGAATAGTGGTTCACCTAAATGAAAATATTGGATGACTTTGTTAACTAACTTTTCCTGGATCCATGGAAGACTGACTCAGGGTAAAAGTATGAGTCCCTGAACTTGGAAGCTTCATGGGACAGAAAAGCAATGAATTAAGGGGGTATGAATTAAGAGAAGTCACAGTGCTGAAATTTGGAGTGAAAAGACAAAGCAGAGAGCAGGGGTTGGAGCTGAACTGATTATAGCTAACAGGGAGAAAAGGAACTATAAGTAAAATAAAAATATGAGGAGGATCCGGGCAAGATGGCATTGGTTTAAGTGTGGACTCATCATCTCTCCCACAAAAAATGGCTGAGTGGGGTCCAGATCCTGCCTGAGTGAGCTGTTTTGGGAACCCACAGAGCAGGAGGCTTCAGGGCATCAATCTGGAGAAAGCCGGACAAAGAGATAAATTGCTCAAGATGAAACCCTGAGTTTCTTGCCTCTAAGTGTGGAAACTGTGGGAAGGCTAAGCCTCACTCTCAAGGCAAAGTCACTGCAAGCCCTGAGTCCTGACTCCTGTTGGCCACCCAGCAGGAGGGAATATTCTCAAAGAGTGGGAGGGTTCTGGTGAAGGGTGGGGAGGGGTTTACTTTCTGTGGGTTTGGTTGCCTGGACCCCCTTTGAGCTTTGAGGAACATAGTAGTTGGCTCGAGGTAGCACCAGGAAAAAAGACAAGGCAAATCTGCTGAGGCAGCCTGATTTACCTAACTGCACTGGGATAGAGAAATTTGGCCTGAGGAGGGTGGAGTCAGGCAATTGACTAGAGCCATGCTGAAAACTATCAAAATTTCAAATCTCCTAAGGGAAGCAGGCAGTAGGAAATGCTTAATAAGCTTCCAAGAGCCTATTTAGGGTCCCCTGGGAGGAGAGGGTGGTCCAGAAGAGGGTTGAGAGTCATTTTTCTACAGTGAGTTCAGTCACCAGGGTCTCATTTGAATTTCAAAAGGGAACTAAACCTGACCAGGAGAGGTGAGGGGGAATCCCATCACACAAGCTATTGCATCCTACTGCTCTGGGAGAGAAAACAATAAGAATATATAAGGGGACAGAGACAGACTCCTAATCAGCAGGAATTTATCCAACTGCAAAGAGTCAACCTGCCCAAGGGAAAGTGACTGGATAGCTTTCTGAAGAGAAACAAGAAAGTTTAGCTCAGTGGAGGAGTTTCTGCCTTGAATATACAAAGTCTGTGGTTCAATTCCTGGCTCCTCTTAGAGTAGTGATCCACCAGGATATCAAATCCAGCTGATAGACATTATTTTTGTATTAGCTTCTATTGAGTCTCTTGTTTTTCCTAAAAAAAAAAAAAAA